>JAWZYV010011880.1:0-267677 GCA_038373885.1 Cheiracanthium punctorium
TACAGCTTTTAAGACTCGAAAAAGTGAAAACGCATCAAACGTAAAATAAATAGAACTAACTGTAAGACTTGCACTTTAAAAATAATCGAAGTTTTCATGCAATTCTACATATCTTTAATTTTATTTCTTTTGCGTGTGGATGTTATTTTTTACGTCATTTTTGCTGTTTTGCTGGCAGATTATCCGGAGCAGCACATAACTTCTAATGTATTTGCTCCTCCGGACATAAGCAAGAGCTCGGCGCGTATTTGTGTAACCCCACTGTATTAATCAGATTTTTCTGGTGTCAGATTTTTTAGACCATTTTTTACCGCGGAGATTCTGATCCTGAAGTATATTGATCACTGATAAATGAAAAAAAAGATGAATTATATGCAAGCAGGAGTGGCCAAAAACTTTTCATGGGAATGTTACGGGAGTGAAGAATATACATTTTGTATGGCAAAAAACTCCTTATAGGGGGTTGTGACCCCCTATCTCCTCCTTGGCTACGCCACTGTACTCAAGCATCAGTTGTCACGTCATGAAAAACCGTCGTAGATGGCAAATTCCGAAGTTGCTCTGAGGGTTATACAAAATTAAAAATTTAGCTTTTAGTAAATTTTACTTTTGATACAGTTCGAATATTTGGTTTTAATACATTTCGGCCACCAAGGTAAGATGAAATATTACTAAATACGGCAACCCAGAATTTTCTGAACTATTGAATTTGACACTATGCAACTACAGTAGATTCCCTATGACACGGTATATACGTTCCGTGTTATAGGAATCCGTGTTGTACGGGTCCTGCGCTATACTCCACCTGGAGTGTAGACTGCGCGGTATAATCGCGGCAAAACTTATTTGCGCTCCGTAAAAATGCAATGATGTTTGGTGTTGCCATTCAAAAGGAATGTTAATTACAGGAGCTAAGGCGTCATAATATCAGAACATATGTCTCATTTCATCGTGCTGTACGAGTCTCTTTTAACGTGTTACACGAAAACGATCGTAATGTTTTCGTCGTGTTCTAAGAATTCGTGTTGTAGACCCATGTTATAAAGGGGTCAACTGTAATCTCTAAAAAATGAAAAACGAAGTTAGTTATTTATTTAGCGCTAATTGACAGTGGGATAAACGTCAGTTTTATGTAACAAGTGTGATACTGCATTAAGAGTTCAATAAGTGTAATAAGCTTTTTCACAAAGTTACATCACGAACGTTTTCATTTACAAAAGCGACATGATTTTCATCGGAGCAGGGTACATTTTTGGCTTTTAAACGTAAATGATGCCATCCATTGTTTCATGTAGGTTTTTTAATTTAGGTAAAATTTAATAATCGTGTGTAACACAACTGCGCTAATGCATTGTCCTCGCTTTGAAAAATGCAAGATAAAATTGTTGTCAACATCATGTAATGTTATTTATGTGGTATATACTATATATTAATGATATAAATTAAACCTCACAAAGAGAATTATATGATGTAGAAATCAGGCATTTTTTCGAAAGGGAAAAGTTTTGTCTGCATGCCATAAAGTTCTTTCTTTTTTGATCGCCAGTCACATTGACGTAGTTTTTGTGTCATGTTGCAATCGTCTAAAATATGCACTCATGACGTCAACTTTTAAGTCACGATTCAAGTATTTTTTCACGTTTTGAAATTCCGCATTACTGGGTTTAATTCGAATTATATATGTGTAAGGAAACTATGCATTTCCCACCGTGCGGATAACGGGTACGCAGCTAGTAAACATATTAAAAGTGCATAAAATATTATTTCTTATTTAAGTTAAATTAAATAAATATACTGAAAAATACTTCTACTTGTTGAAATCATAATAAAGCTGGTAAATTTAGAAAGCTTTGCTCAACTAAAGTTTGCAAGCAGGTTGAAGCATCACCTCCATGGACAGATTTATTTTTAAAAAGTTTCTTTGAAATGGCAAAACTGGTCATTTCTTTCAAGTGGTGTTGAAGAGAGGCAGCCATTTGTGTGCATCTCCATTGAGAACAGATGTGAATTAAGCTTTCTTTGTACACAAGAAAAAAAGAAAGTTTCAATTCTAGGTGAGTATGTTTATTCGTCGTCAACTCCGTGGCTCCTGTAAAACCGATAAAATGTGTACTGTTGTATGTTTTTTTTTTTTTTTTTTTTTTTTTTTTTTAAATCATGCTTCGTGTACATAAAAAAAAAAATGCATCAAAAACTTTAATTCCATTTTATATCATTAAAACTATGCTTTAGCGTGTACTAAAAATTTGATTTTGTCACCTCGATGGGCATCATCTCCATGGACACCCTGTGGCCATCTTAGCCCACAGAGTTGTTAAGACTAACTATGAAGTTAAATTTCTTTTACAGTTACGTATATATATTATGACAAGTGTATATTTGTTGGCATCCACTTCTTTGGTTTTACATATAAATTAAGTTACACTGCATTTTTTATTTGATAGTATTACACAACCATCATTATATGATATTTAAGCAAACCAAATAGATTTCCATTTCATTGGTTGATTTCACCATAAATAAATTTTTAAAAAATTGTAGATGCTAAACATGAGCTATGCTTAAACTTGGTAGCAATGAATAATGCTTAGTTTCATTTTTCAATCCTAAATTTCAACAATATTACGTTGTCTATCAACTCCATGTTCCGGTATGTCAACTCCGTGGGCAATGGTAACATAAATATTTGTTTTCTTGAAAAATATTTATCAGTGATCTCGGCCATGGACTGGGATGAATTAAGAATCATCCCAGTCCATGGCCGAGATCCAGTGCGGCCCAGTCCATGGCGCAACTGGCTGCGCCAAAAAAGGGTCTCTAGATCTGTGGCACGCGATGAACGTTTCGATCGTCCGCCATCTTGCTGGTAGTTAAGTCGAGCGATGGCAACGGCTGCCCTTTTTTCACCATTGGGAAAGGGTTGCGCCTCAAAGGGTTAACAGGCACAGGAAGACGACGTTTCCGAACCATTTCTCTGTGATTTTAAACCGTCTCTGTACCCCCCGTACACCCCCTGCAATTTTCTCACTCAGGTAGTGAATCACCCTGCGTACTGAACACATTAATTCTTTCTTTATATATATTTTTTTCTCTCATCATGATTGAAATGATACTTACGACTGTGCTTTCTGAATATTATTTATGCTAAATAGCCTTTGTATTTCCAATTGACTTACTCCGTATCCGCCAATTCCAAAAATAAATCCACGGAGCAAAGCATTCCATACTGTGTATCTCGTAGTTAGGTCCATGTTGAAACTAAAATAAAATTGTAAATCATGGATAATTCTGCATCTAAATCAGGCTGAAGTATTTGAAATAAAACAATCAACAAAGGACTGACATAAATCTGTAACAGAATTTAACGTACAAAAGCAATTTAAAATATTTTATATTTCCCCTTCATTTTATCTTCTTTGGCAATCAAACTCGTTTCTTTGCATTTGCAAACGCTTAAATGTACTACATTAATATATATTAATGACTATGCCATTTTATCTCTCACCCCCTTTATTGAAAATTGTCCGAAAAATGTGTCCCAAAAATGCGACATAATTTTACATATATTTAAATACTATTAGTTCACAACAGCTTTAATCTATTGTTACAATATTTCGTAAGCTGTAGAATATGCACCACATGTATTTTTTATATATATTTAAATACTATTAGTTCACAACAGCTTTAATCTATTGTTACAATATTTCGTAAGCTGTAGAATATGCTCACATGTACTTTTCTATAAATAGGTTACAATAATAAAAATTTCAACATAGGGCTACCAGGCGAAATACACGAAAGATTTTTTTTTTCGTGTTTATCATGGTCGTATTAAATAAATCCGTGCACCTTGATACACGAAAGATGAGAGATAAAATGACATAGTCAATTAATATCGTTTTAATATGGCAATAATGAAATTAAAAAAATTAGGGGCGTTCAGGGGGGGGGTCTCCCCCTGACGAGGCTCGAACAGCCGAGTTTTATATATATATATCAGGGTGCTTCAGAAATCTATGGAAAAAAATGAACTTTGTATTTTTCTTAGTTCTTATTTCGTGCCACTATATACACTGATAATTTGTGTAAAATTTTGGTGAAATATTTTTATATTTCAAATCAAATTTTCTTATCCGTAATCAAATTTTCTTATATTGAAAAAAATGCACACCTTTCCGTAATTAATAATAAAGTGGCTTAATATTTTTTATATCTATGAGAAAAGAAATTATACAATATGAAAACAATTTGAAAAACAAAACAAATGCAGGAAAAAACAACGAAATCGATGAAATATAGAAAAAAAAAATATGAAAAATAAATGAAATGCAGAGAAATATGAAAAACAAATCAAACACAGAAAATCTAGAATAACTTACTCATTAGGTCTGAAATTAATTTTTAAATGGTCTTTTCTTGCAACCTCGATACTTTTTTCTATAATCCTGAACCACTTGAATACACTGTTGCTGCTCTTCGTTCTTGGTAATTATCTTAACAAATGCTTGGCCAAGGGCCATTGTCGTTCACAACTTTCAGTTTCTCTGCTATTTCGAAGACTCGCCAGTAAATACCTTGTTCCCAATCAATACTCAGAATCAATTTGCAGAAACTCCTTGTTAATGTATAATAGGCTGAAAAACATGTCTGCGTTTTTCGTCACAAAACTGGATAATATCTTCATCAATTCGTCAATCTCTTGATTTTGCAGCCTTGCTCGGTGTTTGCACAGCAAGGAATGCTGTAAACCAAGCTCTCGGATATTCTTTCACAATAAAGTTGTCTCGAATACCTTTGCTTTTTCGTGCTGATAGGTTGAATTGGTTATGAAACATCCACAACTTGAAGCTGAATCTTCGACATCCATCTGTCATGACGAACAGCTAATGGAGCACGAAAGGTATAGCACGAGAAGGTGTTCAATCCAGAAAAAATATAACAATCTCCAGAATCTCCTTGTAATCTTTCTCTTGTATATGGAACATCAGAAGTTGGCTTTGCGGAGAGTGAATTGCTAGTTGCATATCGCTCTGAATGGCTGCCAGCTCTTCAGCGATTCTCACGGCAGTTTCAAAATTAGAATGATCTGTCGTTGACCATGACAGCTGAAATTGTTTAAAAAGCATTATAGTGGGTCCTCTGGACGTGGATGGTCCCATGTATTGCGTGATTACTCCAGAAAGTACAATTTCTAGAATGTGGTGTCGGCAAGTAAAATACAAAAGTTGTTTTCCTGGCCTTTGTTCCAATGCCAAACATGCTACAATTTTAATACCAATATTGCTGAATGTCGTATCGTAGCACATAGCCCGTACTAGCTAAGTAAGTGACCATTTATCTAATAGTTCGGCAACGGCATTTGCCATACCGATTCCTGTCCCTGATCGGATATTGTTTATCTTCTCGAGTTGTTAAATATTAGAAATTATACATTTTTTAATATAGTATTATTTCGGTAATGACATTATACACTATTTTGACAAATCTGTTTATGTGTATTAAATTTGGTTTATAATTTATATATATTTCATATTTGCAGTAATATACTTTGTGTTTTACTTATATATATATATATATAATATTTGAGGTTGTAAATAAAAAATAAAGAAATATACTTCAAGTACTTTTAATCCTGATGATTTAAACTTAGAGCCGTCAGTTTACATTTTAACCTATCCATGCATCCTTTCCTCTTTTCTGGTGATTTATGAAAAGATATTACAATCAAATAATATCGTTTATAGGCGTTGTTTATACCAATACTCTGTTTAAAGTATAACTTTTTTGATCAGCATATTGAATAAAAAAATCCTAATGCAACTTCTTTGCTGAAAAAAAGACATAAATCAGTTACAATAAACTTAGATAAGAGTGAATGCTATAGATCTCCTTGATGAATTTGATCAAGCAATGCATATTGTGAAAATTTAATCCAATGTAAGAATTCATAGAGGGAAAATCAGCAATAACAGCAACAAAAAATCAATTTGCGATATTAATATGTGTAGAATTCATTAAGGCGTCTTACTTGAAAAATTCCCATCGATATCCTTCTTTAGCTCGGTGAATAACTTCACTCACACCTCCCGATTCCATGATACCCGTAGTAAACACTGTGAACAAGCAAGCGTACATTAAAGCTGACTGAAATGCATCAGTCCAAAGTACAGCTTTCAAGCCGCCCTACAAACAAGCATATTCGAAACAAAATTAATAGCATAAAAGTGATCGATCACAATTTATTTATTTATTTATAATCGAAATTATAAATTATATATTATAATCAAAATCATATGGTATCTTCACTCGCTATGAAATGTTTAAGTCATTAATTTACAAGATCGAAATATATACATATCCATAATCAACAATTTCTACTCTTTTTCAACGATATTTTTAAACCAGACTTTCATAAGTTTAAAAATGTCATGGCGTTCACAAAATGTTTGAAATTCCATAATTGATTTAATGGGGAATGATTATTTCTACTAACTGAAGTATGCTTCAAAGTATGGTGACTTTACAGAAACCTGATGTACTGTAAATATCCCCTGTGCACGATGTTCTTCAACTTTTAAACGATGCTATGCAGTAAAAATAGGGGGGCGGGTGATGTGTGGGCTAAAATATGTTGTAATATTCATGTACTTAAAATGGTACAACTCCAGAAAGACCAAGTCTCAATTTTTCTACTATTAACAATTACATATAAACACATTTTCCCATTTAACTAAAAACCTCTAGTGACGTTTCTACTGCTTCTGTTTAAATAGATTATTTAGAAAATTCAGGTATTATTATAGTTAAAAATTTTTAACAAAAATAAAAATGATTACTGTAGGTACTCGTAAATCGAATTACTTTTGAAAACAAAAACGCGTTTTGCTATGGACGTATTTTTTGTATTTGTTCTACTGGAACACCCCATCTATCGTTCCCGCATTCATCGTTTTCCCGAATGGATCGTTTTATTTCTGTGGTCCCTGCACAAGTTGTATTTAAATAACGTTAACGAAACCCGCATTTATCGTTCGTCAAAAAATCCTTTTCCCACGTTCATCGTTGTAAAATGTTTCTCCTGACCGAAAGGAAATCGAAATTCAGATGGATCCATATGGCATACAAACTTAATTATTTTCTGGTGGGATCTCTTGGGTTGATGATGGTGTAGATGAAAAGTTGTTACATGGAACAGAGCATGTGGTGTGGAATTTAGTGGTTATATTTCCTTTGGTATAGACGTATCTTAAGAATGGAAGAAATGTGTGGTGATGCAAAATACAAAAATAATAGCGAAGAAGCGTAGAATAATATTCATGCCGACGAGACTGAGCCTACACAAGTGCCAAGTTTATCGGATGCAATTACAGTATTTGAAATTGTATGAACTTTTATGTACAAACATGAAAACACAGAAAGGGCAAGAAAAATATTATAAATCTCTAAGATTTTCGTCTACTTAAAAAAATTAAGGAAAAACTCAATGTAAAATTACTGATATTTTAGAAATAAATATCACTTAACTTTCTTCAACACCAATTGTTTCTTTTACAGTTTGGAAACAAATTAGTATTGCTACTCCTGGGGTTCGTCGTTCTAAAGTCGAGTTCGTGTAAAAAGTTCAAGTAAAAAGTCACTTGTCAGGATGGAACACAAACTTTATTGCTTCTAGAACTTCGTAGAACAATCAGCTGTACACAATTCACAAGCACAATCTAGCAGTAATGTGCTTTTAACAGTTCGCTTAGATCAGAAGCTCTCACAAATACTGTATTTCTCACACAAAATAGAACACTTTTACAGGCAAAAATTCCGTGGAAATATTCAAGGGATATAGTACACTATCCCTTAAGACACAGCAATGAAGAATTTACACTCAGCACTTTAAAAACAGCTTCACAAAGCAAGCTAAAACACAGCTTCTATAGCACTATCAGTTCACACAAAGCAAGCGTACTCAGAGCTCTTTACACATTGAATGTTCAACTCGCAACTGACTCTTCGGGGCGATGCGCGCTTCTATAAATAGCCGACGCAGGAGGTACAAGAGGTTTCCAGAAAAGTCAATTTCTCGAGGGTTCTACATAAAGCGTGAATTTTGATTACATCATAGAAGAGAAATGTTAGGTTATTATGCGTTTTAGTGCAGGAAAAACAACTTCCAGGCCCCATTGGGAAAATCGCGCCAAATGACCAAAAAGTCGCCAAGCTTGGCGACTTTTGGCGAAATATCGCCAAATTTGGCGCCAAAAATAAGTCCTCAAAAGTGAAGAGATCTAAGCTCTAGGACTAATATTTCTCGAGATTTCTAGAAGCCCATAGAAAAACATATGGGAAAGTGAAACCCCCGTATCTCCGGTTCTAATTGGCCGATTTTGATGCGACAAAAAGCAAAATTTATCTATTTGAAGCGTAGAATACGAATTTTAAACCATTTTAAGCCACAGAGCAGCGGGTTGCCCCGAAAATTCGTAACAGTATTTTTGTCATACTGTATACATTGTGTGCATTCATGAACATTCTTTCCTTCGTGTTTTGACTTTAGCCCGCATTCATCGTTTTCCCGCATGCATCGTATTTTCTACGCACCCCTTGAAAAACGATAGATCGAAGTTCTACTGTATTACAAGTCAGTGTTTCTCTACCGCCTGCCCGCGGAGCTCAGGTGTTCCGTGATTGTTTTTCTTTTAAGTAAACATAAGAAAAACACTAGTGCAGTGCAAAGATGAAACTTTGATGATTTTATTATTTGTCTAGTTTTATTACAAGTTTGATTAATATTAGTGATTTTTAGTCACAAAGCAAAAGTATTTACCAGTGCACAATAAACGATACACACGATGCCCAGGACGATGATCGATGCTTCCGTAGTTAAATCAGTAACGGCGCTGAGGGCAATTGCAGGAGCATGGAAAACCACTGACATGTACATAATCTGTATAAAAGGCAATGTTCATTTCATTTACAACAGGTTTTCTTTAAAGCTTTCGTACATTACAAGATAATTAAGCAAAATAAATAGAAAAAGTTAGTCTTAAAAACGTCTAACAAGAACAATCAACAAAAAACATGTTAAAAAAATTAAAACTTTGAATAACGAACTTAAAAAGGTAACTTTAGTACGATCGTTTCTCACTCTATTATTCTATATCACTCGACCCCTTAAAAAGCCCTCAATCAAAGCCAAAAGTCCTAAAAGTTGCTTGAATGGTCTGGAGTTCGGGGTGTTTTACTCTATATGTAACGCGATTGCGCCTTAAAACCCCTTAAAAAGTCCTCGACTAAGGCACCCTTTTCTCCTAGGTAGATGCTCCTCGTGTAGACTTACCACGACACTCAAATAAACTATTCTCACTCTTCTACTCGTGTGGATGGTGGAACTTTTTAGCTGCTGAAAAAAGGGTAAGCATTTTGTATCACTCGAAACGATTACACTCAAGATAGGTACTTTATATGTGTGTTATTTTACAACGTTTGATTATTTCGTTAAAAAAATATTTGCATCTTACCATTTGGAGGACAAATAATCCAGATACCACAATTCGAGTGAACCTTCCAAACCGCATATCTAGATACTGCAAACCAAAGATAGCATGAAACACAAGACCAAAAGCTATTTTAATGTATGTTATTACAGAAAATAAGAATATGAATGGAAAAACGACTCTTAATATCAAATAATTTCACACAGCGAGCAGATACAATTAAAAAAATCAAACACAGTGAATAAAATATTACTCTGAGCATCAATAAACTTTATATATTAATTACTAGCTGCTACCCGCGACTTCGTCCGCGTTGGCTTTAGAATTAAGTCCCGAGAGAAATGTAAGCATGTGTGAATAACAAATATTGTTGCGACAAAAGAAACTGCATTTAAATATTATTTGCTTTTTACTTGTTTCAAATGAAGTATAATGCATGGTAGTACACTTCATTTAAAATAAGATAATATGCAGAATTACTAAATTTAGATTTTTTTTCAGGCATTTGGCGAATAGAGACAGTTATGACAGTATTTGCGAACTGTTTTGTAAAAGAAATATTTATGCTACATGCATGAATTTCAGTCTATGCTAATCAGGAATAAAGCAGCTATCTATTACTGAAAAAGTTTTAGAAGGTTACAGAGATACCCAGAGAGCGTAATGTATTAGAATTATTTTGAGTGTTCCTGTAAACTAACTATTTGCGCTACATGCATGAATTTAAGCCTATAATACTCAAGAATAGTGTAGCTTACTATCAGTAAAAAAGTTTAGGAATTAGTTCAGTACTTACAGGGATCAACATAGAGCGTAATGTAATTCTTATTAGCATCCCTGTAAGAGAACTATCTGTGATATATGCATTAAAGGTAGCATATAAAACTTAGGATGCCACCAGTGTCTAAGAAGTTCTGCTCTCAAAACTGCAAGGCGGGAGGTGCCAGGTTCAAATACCGGTCGCGCCTGCCGCTCCCAGTTTTCCGTGGTTTTCTAAAAAACCTCGCGTAAATACGGGCTAGGATCCCTTAGAAAGTCCCCCACAGAGGAATTCCCTATATAGGCCTAGAATCCTAGTATAGTCAATAGGTCTTAAACGGATCTTGGAAAAACAAACAAACAATAATATTCAGGAATAATGTAACTTTAAATCAGTGAAAAAAGTTTTAGAATCGGTTTAGTAGCTACAAAATTTCCAGAGAGCGCAGTGCATTAGAATTATTTTGAGTGTCTTTGTAAAAGAATTATTTATGCTATATGCTTGAAAGGCTGCCTGTATGTTAATCCAGGGAATAAGCTATTTTCATTAAAATTTTTCCAAATCCGTTCAACCCTTTTTGTGTGATTCAGTCAAAAACATCCAAACACACAAACGTACACATTTATATTATTGGTAGGATTTGGAAATTATGAACTTTAAGAAACACATCAGGACTTTTCTTGGTACTTACGTATTATCCCGGCGGTCATTCCCGCCAAACTATTTTTTCGTCAAATGAGTTGCCAAACTGTTGCCAATCGTATTCAAAACCACTTATAATTTCATGTGCCCGGCATTTATTTCGGCAAAAAATCGCTTGTCTTGGCGGACCGCCGGGATAATACGTAAGTACCCTTTTCTTTACTTATGCTTTTTAATCTGGTGTAAAATGAACATAATTTCCATGTTTTTCAAATGCATGTGATTTTGCAAATAGAATTTGTGCTTTATTTCAAAAGCATAAATCATTTTGTGCAGGCAATGAAACGGCTTTTAATTAATAGTTAGAAATGTAGTTAAAATTTCAAAATTATGAGACTCAGGTTCACTTTACCGAAGTTATGGGCTCAGTCATGCTCAAATTTTCAAAGCTCTGCTTTCTGTAGATTTGTCTGGAGAACATTCATTTTTATTATTACAGATAGATAGATTTGGCATAAAACTGGCTTAATTTCCGTGGTATTTAATGTTTTTCAGATGCACGCGCTTCTTTATTGCAGTAATAGCATTCTTGTTAGCTCAAAACATGAATCATTTGATACGGGCGAAACTCGCCAAACATGGCAACGTAAAAACGGTTTTTGATTAATAATTAAAAAAGTAATTAAAAATCTAAAATTCTAAGTAGCCTATAACCATCTCCATGGTCCCATCTATATCTAAACCAAAATGCATCCTAATCGATTCAGCGGTTTAGGATATTATTACTATTTTTTAATAGTACTTTAATATTTATTTTCATTTACCAATAAAAATTAGAAGCATTCGAAAATTCGGGCAAAACTTCGTTTAACAAACTGGATGCGCACGTTGTGAATTCATGCTTGTTTGCTCAAAAAAGTAATGTTGATATGCATTTTTAAAAACTAAAAATTATTTCCGCAATAGTCTTATATTTATTTTAAATCCACATTTTATTTAAAAAAATTTCTTTTTACTGCGGAAAAAATGTAGTGTGCACTGTAAGGTTAGTAAAAGATTTGTATAAAGCAGTTTTAAGTGTAGCAATAAGAATAAAATGACTCTTCAGCTTACCTCATACACTGAGCATATGCCGAGATTAAAATAAATTGGAAGTAGCAGATAGGATGCTAGAGTGACACCTATCATCTGTCCTATTATGAGGACCATCAGTTGAGATCCATACCGGTATATTTCAGCGGGCGCTCCTATCATCATAATGGCCGATATGAAAGTGACTACAATCGATAACGATACAGGAATCCTGGACATGTTACTTCCAGCCAACATAAAATCCCGGCTAGATTTTTGCTTCCCAGTAAAATGGAACAGGATCCCTACACCAAGAGACATGGCCAAAGACAGAACTATCACGCCGTAGTCCGTCAATCCAAGGTGATATCTCTCCACCATCCTACTTCATAGAGTAATCGAACCTTACTAAGATCAGGATCCGGTTCAAAGCAATATAAATACCCCGGGAAAAAGAAAAATGCTTTCGTCACTACGCGAATGAAATGCATACTTAACAAAATCAAAACCAGAGAGAAATCAAAATATTAAAAAAACAGCTGTATTTATGTAACGGCTTTATTGACTCAGCATTTAAAGTTTGGATTTCGATTGTTCAAGCACTCGTAAATAAAAGTGAATGATCTCAGCCGAGGTGTATGTAGACGTTTCTACCTCCAGACATTCTCAGAGATTTAGAAACTGCCCTACAGGAGGAATGGCGATTATTGAACTCTGCGGTGGCTGATCACCTCGTAATATCGTATTATCACACGCTGTACACTTTGTATAGAAGTGAGGGGAGCTCACATGCCCTATTAATGTCGGTTTCTGTCTTGGAGGAGAGAGTAATATGGAGTGGCCATGAGGGGAGAAAAGTGAAGCCACAACTGTGACAGGTTTTTCCTCCGTCCGCTGTGTCCTTCTATGAGGAAAAAAAATGAAGTAACCCTAGGCGTAGTCTTTGGGGGCGAGGCTCGGTGTTAAAGAGCCTCGGAGGTCATACGATTTATCGAGCCAGACCATGAATAAAACAGAGCTACTTACTTGCAGCATTTCGTGTCAATCAAAGCAGTACTTGTCTATTTCGTGGCATTTTACCGCTCCATGCTTAACGATAGTGATAACGGAAGCGGGTATATAACAGTCTGTGTGAGCATACACTTAATTTATGATTTGAAATCATGTAAAATGCATAATTTCAAGTACATCGATTATGAAGAGCTTCCAAACACGTGTCTTATTTTGTACAGCACAGTAAATAATTATTATAATAATAAATTGCCAACGATATTTAAAGTTTTAGTTTTTACATTTATATTTACGGTTTAATATTTTCTATTTTCCTACACAAATCTACTTATATATTACGCTAACGTATGCGGTACCAACATTGACGATATTTCTACCCTGCGAACGGCAACAACTAGATGTAAACATTACCGTAATAATAATAACGCATGTGCAAAAATCCAAAATAACAGTTCATTGACGTCAAATGGATCAAGCACATTTGCTACTTACGTATGTTACGCAGTAGCTAGATTACAAAATAACAATAATGGACACGTAGAAATGCAAGATCTTTCGGATCTTTTCACAGCTTTTACATATCTAATTTACAATACTTGGCGCATATATCGCTCAGCTAAAAAATGTCACCATGCAGTGGGCTAAAGTACATTTTAGCCATTTCCCGATGCTTTCATACTATTGCAACTAGGGATACGTATTAAATAATCTCCTATATATTAAAAGCCATATCTATGTTTCGAGCCATACTATAACCAAAAACATCAGGTTCTTAACTTTGGCCACAACACTGGTGATATTCAAAAAGAAAAGTATCTATTAGCAAATCCACGGAGCTCGTGAAAGGAAGGCACCACACTAAATACTAGTTTGAGGAACCCCGCAGTTGCTACAATTAAGAAGTATTTCTGTAGGAATTTGCACAACATACTTCACAACGTATCACCCAATACGGTATTTTTATAGTCATTTTAAGAATGGAAATGACACCAATTATGTCTTTTTGTACATTTTGCAATGTCAGTGCTTGGCATGGATACCGTCGGCTTTTATGATGAAACCCAAAATTGTAGTAACCGTAACCTAAATAAATTTAATGACAAATACCGTTAAAACAAAGAAATTTGATTTTCGTCTATTTGAAATGAGTTCAATAATTTGGCCAATACTGCACTAATCATAAAAAACAGCAAGGTATAACTGGCCGCCTTGGTGGCTAGTATTGAAAAAAAGGAACAAATTAGGCCTACATGGTACATAAACAGGATGTCCCGAAAAGGTGACAAAACGCTTTAATTCTTTATCTGTAATTTCGGGAGGTTACAGCGTAGCCACACGCTTAAAAAAATAGAACTAAATTCACTTCGAAGGAACTAAAGTAGCTCCGAAAGACTTGAAACCCAAACAAACTTGCCCCGGTTTTAAATGCTACGGAGTTATTTTAGTGTCTTCGGAGCGACTGTAGTTCTTTTGTTTTAAGCGTGTAGGTTCTGCAGACATTCTCCAAATACTACAGCACGAAAAATGTACAAGACGTTAGTTGGTCCGTGCTGAGTTCGTCTGCGTAAAGATCATTTCCTGGTAAGTGAAAACATTGGCTTCGAATTCAAAGACGGGCTTTTCCTACATTACCGTTAAACCAACCAGCCGGACACGATGTTGTTCCATTAACTGTTTAGCAAATACCGGAGTGATAGTTCGTTGGTGAGAAGTTAGCAATGCATCATTGAAGAGATCGGCCAAATTTAGGGTCTCGATTTCGGATTACGCTCCTATTATTTCCAGTTTTCGATGTTTTGACCCTGCTTTCAGTGCAGCCAAGGGCCTCAATATCGATGGAGTTCTGTGCCAAAGTTTTCCGAATTTCCTCTGGAAGTACAATTAGATAGTGACACATGGTCAAAGTATTTTGTATTCGGTTCCATTATTATGAGATATGTTCTTCATGGCAAACCCTAGGATAGACTTTGCAGCCAGCACATTTTTCCATGTATCTTGTCTCGTCCTTCTTCCTATCAATATATAATTAATAAAAAGCATTCTGTAATTCAAAGCGGAACAACTGGCGCCCTCTTCTAATTTTACTTCAATTGAAAATCCGTGAATGCACGATTTTTCTCCTGCATTGCCTTCAAACCACTGAGTTCGATTGGCTAGCAACCTTACCTCACTTTTCACACATTCCTCGATTAACCAGGGGTGTGCCAGACACGGTAAGCAGGGTAAGCATCGCATAGGGGCGCATCTTCGAAGGTTTTACTATTGCACACCTTTAAAGATTCGCCCCTGTGCGATTTCGAACTCATTCGTGCCATTTCGAACTCAACAACTGAGAAAAACTTGATCTGGAGTATGATGTAGATTCCAATGAGAAACATTTCACAGAGAAAGTCGTAATTTTTTCTATTCTGTGGTATAGTGGAAGCAAGCAATAACCAGGAACTCCATGCCGATAGACAGTTGTACAATATTTTATTAACATTATCAATAACGAGAAACTATATAAAGTTAGTGCGGCGGCTGGCAAAATAGCGACATGAAACGTGACTTATTGGGCTGAGACCAAAGCGTGAAGTGTGTGTGAAAAAGGTCCAGTGACCATGAAAATACACAATTCTATGCAAAAATTATACACAAAATAAAAAAAAAGATGTACGAGTTTAACGTGAACGAAGAAAATTGTGTAAAAATAAAAATAAAATGTGTAAGAAATTAAAAAAAAATAAATCCTTGCTGACACAGCGAAGGTCTAGAAAATTGCAAGCAGCACATGACTGACAAGCATTTCCTAATCTAGTCAAAGCAAAAGAAACATTGTTTACTCTTGTAAAAAATGCCTAAACATTAACCTTACTTATTATTATTTTTAACTAACAAAAATACTACAAACAAGCAGCTGCACACAGATAATGAAACGAACCAAGAAAACATTGCCAAACACAACGTGAAACTCACATACACAAGTGTTATCTGTTGGACCAGTCAGACAGTACACAACATATATATGCATTTCAAGCAAGCAGGGCCCCAATCAAAATTAAATAAAAACACATAGATACATCAATGTCTAGTTCTCAAATTATAACGTGGTGCAGGATCAACAGAAGAAACACTCTGCTGAAAATTGTCACAGAGATAGCTAGTTCGCAAAGGAGCAGAAATAAGCCTATCAATGTGAACACGTTTAAGCTGAGAATGCGAAGAATTAAGTCTTTGAATAGTAAAAGAGATTGGTGAATGCTTAATTATCACCTGAAAAGGTCCCTCAAATTTAGGTTTAAACTTATCAGTATACTTTAAGTAAACAATGTCCTTTTTGTTAATATTTCTTCTACTAAGTTGAGCATCCTGAATATTCCTATAAGCTTGTTTATAAATTCCGTCAAATTCTTTTAATAATTTGTATGTGTGAAAGTCATTAAGGCATGGTTCAGTAGCATTTAGATCAAAATTGTAAAAATTAAGAGATAGTCCTCTTCCAAAGTGTAACAAATTTGAACTGAAACCAGTAGAAGAATGAATTGAGCCATTATACAGTGATTTATGGATTATAGGTGCATGTTCAAAACTATGTCCATCCATACATATGTCCAATCCAATAGTAAAGAATTAACAGAATATTTAATGGAAGTATTAATACGTTCTATAGCATTAGATTGCGGGTGTCCAGCAGAGGAGTGATTAATTTTTATACCTATTTTGTCGTGAAAAGCATTAAATATAGAAGAAATAAATTGTGGTTCTTAGTCGGATAAAATTACAGCAGGACGACCATACGTCTTAAAATATTTAAAAGTGCTTCAACAACAACATTAGCATTTGTTGAGCCAAGAGGTACTAATTCAAGGTGTCTAGAAAAATGATCAGTGACTGTAAGTACAGTTTTTCCATTTGAAAATGATCCAACAAGATCAATAGCAATAGTGTGGCCAGGAAATTTAGGAGTGTATGTTTGTGACAAAGGTGCAGGGCGCATAGGGTGATGTTTTACTTGAATACACCTAGTACAGGAAGCAACAAACTTTACTGTGTCATTATAAATACCTTTCCAGAAATATCTGGCAGTTAGAAATTCATATGTTTTTTTAAGTCCAAAGTGAGAAAGGTGTGCAATAGTTAAGGCTAAAAGCTAAGTTAAAACCTTAGCTTTTAGAGATTGTGGTACAACAATAGTGTAATAATATTCATTTTTGTACATAGAAAACTTTTCACACATTAACAATTTATTATCAGGATGGATCAAAAATACAGGAAACTTTTCTGCATGACCTTTTTCTAAAATTTCATTATAAATAGGAGAAAGTTCAGCATCTTTTTGCTGTTCAGATAGAAATGTTTCATGAGAAACCTCCAAGTGAAGATCTCTACCATGAGGGGTTTCTGTAACCAAATAATTAACAAAATGCTCATTATTATTCAATTGATTGTTGCCAATAATAGGTAAAATGCAATCTTTTTCAAAAAGTAAATTAGGATTAGTATCAAGAGTTTGTGTAACGGATTCAAAATTATCTCGAGACAAGTAATCAGCCAACACATTTTGTGAACCTGGAATATGTTCAAATCTAAAAGAATATTCCGACAATTCCATAAGCCATCTGGTTACAATGTCAGGAGGATTAGTTGTTTTCTTATATTTTTTTAGAGGAGCACTATCAGACAATATTAGAAATTCCCTATTATACAAATAATATTTAAATGCAATTACACCTTTATAAATTGCCATTAATTCTAACTTTATGGCTGGATATTTTTGTTCAGCCTTGTTTAAAGATTTTGAAAAATAGGCTACAGGTAACAATTGGTCATCAAAGTTTTGTAAAAGGTAAGCACTAATGGCAACTGATGAAGCATCAGTGTTTAAATAGAAATTTTTGCTCCAATCAGGTAGACGAACCATAGGCTGCGAAAAGAAAATTTGCCGAATCTGTTTAAATAACTGATCATGAAATTCAGTCCATTCAAATTTTGCCTTAGGAGTACTCAAAAAGATTAATGGTTGAACAATTTCAGAAAAAGCAGGAATTAAATGTTTATAAAATGTAGCTAATCCAATGAATCTCTTTAATTGACGCTCAGTAGAGGGAGTGGGGAAGGAAGAAATTTTAGCAATATTATTTTTAATAGGTTGGATGCAATGATTTTCAATATTAAATCCTGAATAGTCAACAGAGGTCCTGTGAAAAGAGCACTTGTTCGGGGAAAGAGTTAAATTATATCTAGACAAATTATCTGTAGAAACATTTTTTAAAAAAAGTAATAAGATCTGATACACTATCAGGTTTTAATTACGAACTAAAGTGCTACATATTAATCATAATCCGAGCGTTTTCCCTATTTTATTCCCTTATTCCATATTAAGATGGAAAGTGTATCATTATTCATGAGTGTGCCGTATTTTTATCCCTTATTAAATAAAACACATCAGTGGAATCGAAACCTATCTTAAAATCGACTACTAAAGCTGTTTTACAAATTCCGCCAAGCATATTCAAACTGCACTTCACCGTTTTAAATGCTATTCGGAATGTGCATCATAATCTATGAGTGTGCCATGTTTGACTTTCTCGGGTTGATTTCTACTTTAGCGCCCCGACTCCCGCCAAGGTGGCGATAATTAAGCATATACAATTACCACAACGATTTTTTTGTATTTATGTGGCAGCCTTAATTCAGAATTAAAATGGCGATTTGGAACAACATGGAAGTACAGCATTCCATTACTTATTTATTTATTTTGGGTAACCAATTGAAGTAGTTTTAATAATTAAGCGTCTTCAGATTCCTTAACTGGTGCGTTTATGGCTGATTTATTCACTTTAGTTTACATCTAGTTCTTTTGGGAGCGTTGAAACTTCTGCATAACTCCTAGAGCCCTTTGACTGCAAAGTTCGCCAAAGTGCGCGATTTGTTAGGTTGGTGAGAGTGGGGGGCATTAAAATAGGAACCAACTCTTACTTGTTCTATAAAACTCATCTTTGAAATTGAATTCTATCTTAAAATCGCCTACTGAAACTGTTTTACAATCTTCGCCAAACATATTCCAGCTATACTTCATTTTAAATACCGTTTGGAATGGGCATCATAATCCATGATTCTGTCGTGTTTGCCTTTCTTGTTCCATAAAACACATATTTGGAATTGAATTCTTTATTAAAATTGCCTACTTACACTATTTTACGATCTTCGCGAAGTATAATTTAAATATGCTTTCCTAGTTTCTGACCAAATTCGGAAGATGTCGCCAAGCTGGGTCCGGTTTTGAAGTAATTTTTTGGCAGCAAACTTTGCGATCAGTTATCAAAAATTGCAAAACTTGTACGACTTTCAAGATTCTAATCCCCCACCCCACCCCTTGTGCATTATCTGACAAGCACATTTGAAAAAATCTTCAGCTTGACAGTTCTTGTCTACAAATTATGTTGACAAAAACCTAGGACTGAAGGAAATAGCACCCAAGTAACAAAGCAAAACCATGTAAAACGCATAATACAATTCTCACGCAACTTAAAATAATTTTGATAATAATAAATACATAATAATGATAATAATAAATACATCAGCAGTTAGAGGTTATATTTTCTGCTAAGTACACATTAACGCGACTTCATGCATTTGGGTTTTGGGCTTAACTATTATAAACGGGAACGCCTATATTTTAAACTAACATCAAGAACTCCACCCTGATATTTAAGGCTAAGCTACAAGTATTTAAAGAAGCATCTGTGGATGAATATAATATTCATTGAATATATGGGTGTGGGACGCAGATCACGCTCTTTTGGTATTTAAATTGTTTTTGTCTTATTCTGTCAAAAATGAGAAATTTTTAGCGTCGGATAGTGGCTATAATATGAGGCGATTAGACTCAAATTGCATATCTATTTAACTAAACGTAACTGAAGTTGGTTTTATAAAGTTAAAACGTTCCAATTTTCGGCACCAGTTGGAATATATGACGGTACAAACGCAGGTGGGCAAGTCAGTTTGCCGAACAGTTTCGACAAAAAACTTTATATTGACATATTGGCAAAAGCTTCTAAATTTAGTTGAAGTTTCCAATTTTTAAAAACTATTTTTTTAGAAGTAAATTTAACTGTTACATATCTAAAACTGTTTTTATTTATTATAACAATGATAAAATATTCCAAACACATCCCTAAATATGATGTTTTTTCGAACCTTATAAAAGCTTATGTATTATAAAGCATTTACTACATACGAAGGTGATTAGAAGATATTAATTTCAAATAATTAACTGTAAAGAAAAACCGATATAAAATCACAATGCTAAAGTAAAGGAACATTTAAAGATATAAATCCTCTTTGGTTAATAACATAGGGTAAACGAACCAGTAAATTAACTTTTAAGTGCAATTCGTTATTTTGAAATAATTTTCCTAGATGAAGCTTTTTGTTATTTTTTGTTATATGCAATTTATGAAAAATTTGGGGGAGCCTATAAGTAACTGGATTTACTTATAAGCTCCCCCATCACTTTAGGGGTATAAGCAATGATATTGGCAGTTGAATTCTTCTGCAAAAAAACTATTGCGTGTTTTCATGGAAATGCGGATGTGGATAATGATCATGATATTAGATCGAAATGCTCGGAAGTTATACTTTAACAGAAAAAGTCAGGGAAATTTTGGCTGTTCCATTATTTATTTATTTATTTATTTATTTGTAAATATTCTACAATTTTATCCGTAACCTTAAAATATGCCTGATATAAAAAGAAACGCTTAAGTAATTAAGTTTTAAATACTCGCAGCTAAATTTGACGCGAGAACTGTTGATCATCATAACTATTTTGGCGGATCCCACGGCATTTATCATAGTTGCCGCTAATTATTTTAAGCCTTGCAAGTAAAAAAGCTTTAAGTGCCGTATCTTTTCATAGTTTATCTCCGATGGACTGCGTTAAAGAACAAAAGGGGGAAAAAAGAAAGAAAGTAAAATTATACCAAACGCAAAACTTTGTTTGATCATAAAACACTTCCCAACAAATTCTTTTTGTACTTGTATGATCAGAAACGTACTGTAAACTAACTTCAAAATAAACTTAATTGAATACAAACGCATCCTTGACAAATGTTATATATTTTTCTCTTCGAAGGCTTTATACATAAACTATTGAATCGATTGCAATCAACAAGTGCAGCGCTCAAGTGGACGTTACAACAGTCCTAAGTAGGAAATTCCAACATTCTAAGACTAGTCTCGCGTCCATCCCTAAAGAGTGTTATTTCACGTCTAGACTCTAGTCTAGTGGAAGTAATCATACTAAAACACTTATTTAGGTGGTAAACAGATTTTCTATGTTCTAACTACCACTACGTTCGATTTATAAAGCAAAAACACCCCTGTGCGAAAATTCACCTATCGTATTGATTAAACGCGATAGACGAGTTTGTACAAGGAACTAAAAAGGAAAACGTATTGGTGTTAGACAATATACGAGACCACCACGACCACCGGTTTCACGCGAGACCGCGATAAACAAGGGCGACTACATACTTCTTTCACTTTGCACAATTAAGTAAAAATGAAGGCATTTTGGTGTCGTACAGTATGCAAGACCGCGGTAAACGAGAGATGACTGTACACCTTTTACTTCATACAATTAAGTAAAAATAAAGATATTTTTATGTCAGACAATGTGCTGATCTGTGTCGCGGTCTCGTCTCGCTCCTGGAGTTCTCGTCTCGCAGCCAGAGGTCTCGTCTGACACCTGGAGGTCTTGTCTTGCAAGAGCGTGGACCGCGAGAGATGCCTCGTCTCGTCTCGAGGGCTCACTTCCATCCCTTAATGCATCGTCCAGTTGCATTAAAGCATAACCCGGAATGTCCTTCCAAAACTGCACACCTTGACAATCATTTAGAGTGGTCAAAATTTACACAGTTTCCGGAAAACTTCAAAATCTGTTAAAAAATGCATGAAAAGTCAAAGCCTATTGTTTAAATTGAGTAATATCCTATTATTTCATTTCATTCACAGCATTAGTTTTACGCCGTTGCTCGAACAAAGTACTATCAAATTTCGCAAATCCCTAGAAATCTATTGAAACTCTTAAGCAATATTCCCCATCTATTGCTTACGTATAATGACAACCTATTATGTAACCAAATTTCCTTTCTTTACTTTGACTGTTTTTACGTATTATGCAAACAAAATGTACATAATTTTCAAAAAACCCTCAAAATTATTTTTAAATATTAAAATCATTCGATATTTTTTGTTTAAATTGAGTGCCGAGCTATAATATAATTACGAAGTTTCATTTCACACGTTTGAACTGTTTTTGTGTGATGAGCAAATATAAAACAATCTTCGTAAAACCCTCCTTTTCTTTTAACTATTATCTATTGTTTAGGTTGAGTAATTGCCTGTCAAGCTACTGAATTTCATTTAATTCACTTTAACTGTTTACGAGTAATGTTACGATCAGATTGAAAGAAGATTAAATTTTGGTCGATTCGGCCATTTTAGGGCTTGAAACAGATAGAATTTTTAGAATAAGATAGCAGAAATTATTATTATTATTTAATTTTTTTATTAATATACATTCTTATGTTCGCAATTTTCAATCAATTAATATTTAAATGCCTCAGAATTGCTTATATAGCTGATTTAAATATGGCATTCACATTATTGTTTTATGAATGAAAGTTACTGGATTTTTAATATAAATTTAAGCATGACTTTCAAATTATCATGCTTAAAAATTAGATTCAATCGATTTTAAATATACAAGTTGATTAAAAAATATACAAGGAACACTGCACGAAGCAGTAGTACATGGAAAACAATTTTCATCAGAGAATACATCGGCTAAATTGAAGTTAAATAGACTACAGGACACGACTTAGTGCAACTCAGGATACGAGGGGAAAATACAAGAATAACAGACTACTTTAATGAAAGTTTACAAAAATTGCTCAAAAGAGCGGTGATACAAGAAAAACAGTTGAGTAGGAGGGACTAGCGAAGACTGAAGTGTTCCAAGCATACTGTGAACTTCCCTAGGAGTTCCAAAAGCCCTGTGATTTGGTCTTCAGAGTCAAAAGAAATGTCACAAACCACACTCTTCAGGTGTCCTTCACAAAAATAAATCAAGACCGGATAGATTGGCGACTGTGGTGGTTAAGCTGCAGGACCACTTTGTCCGACCTATCGGCTCGGAAAAATATTGCCAAATACTGCAGTACCTCTCGCCAAAATGAGTTGGAGCCACATATGTGTTGAGGATGGTCAGTTGGAACATCTTTCAGCAAGTCTAGCAGCACCTCTTGCGGAAATGTCCAATATTTGCTCGCGTCAAGGCATTCCACCAGAAGATACAGTCCTATAAGTGGTTGTAAGGATTCCTATCCAAAACATTGATGAAGGAGTGTTTGATATGCTCGTAGATTCAAGTCCAGGCTCGTTTATTGTGGGTCTTAAATACGCCAAATGGTGCAAAAGTGAACGGAGAAGAGATTAAGATCTAGGTGTGCTATGCCACCTAAAAATTTGACAATGAATGTAAATAGGATTAGTTATAGTAAAATGAGATTTGAGTTAAATTCTAAATCGTCATTTAAGACTCCGAAATAACACCTGGAGTTATTTCGATCAACGTAAATTTTGTTATATATATATTTATATATATATATATAAAAGAAAAGAAAAGAATTTTAGAAAATATTGTTTTAGGCAAAATTAGATGCCTCCACCTCCAGCAGTATCATCTAGAATTGAACCAATCGGGAAAAAAAAACACACACAAAAAAAAAAACAATAGTGGAAGTAAGAGGAAGTGTCTCAGTAAGAAAAATAGAGGTAGGCATAACGTAGAAAGAACACTTACGCTTTGATAGCCTCAGGGATTCATGACTGATATTGGGATGGACACAATAATTAACACTTAGTCTTTTTGATGGTTAAAGGAATGAGAGTCGGATGTCCAGAGGATTTTTCGGTGAACTGGGCTGTGGATGTTGAAGAAATCGTGCCCTGAGCAAGATTCTAACTTGATGCCCTTTGAGCCTCAAAGATAACCTGACTATTTCTTCACAGACTACGTGTCTAGCTGATTAGTCCCGATGCCTAGCTGATAATCGATTGAATTTCAGACGATTCGGTTTCCGACTACTTGCCTTACTGATCAGACAATTTGGCTACCGATTACAACAATATAGCATTGCTGATTTTCACCGAGTACAAGACCACCTGACGACTCCACCAACGACAGAGATATGTATGTGCACCTGATAAGGATTATTCTCAGATAATCAGCAAAGACTGCTACAGAAAAATTGATGTATCGTTTTACCAATTTTAACAGTGTTTCCAATTTTGCCATTCTAAATTTCTAAGGAATAATTTCAGAGCTGCATATAAAGAAGAAAAGTATTTTAATTCTGCCGCCTAGATGGAGTAGTGGCTAAAGAACCATTCTATCACGCGTTGGGTCCGGGTACGAGTTCCAGCATGGGCATGGGTGTTAACTTGTCCGTCCCTTCATAGGAGGTAACTCTGGCAGCGCATTGGATTCTCCGATACTAAAATGACCAATGATTCGGGCCCTAGAAGTGGCGAATGCTTGATCAGCAAGTGCCCGCTCATTAAAAAAAAAGTATTTTAATTCTGTCAAAATTATTTATTTGATAATACATTTGATTATATTAAAATGAGAGTTTTCTGTTAAATAACGAATTATAACTTAGAAATAAATAGGTTTGAATTAATGTATAGTACCTATTTGTTTTGTGTTAACCATTGGATTAAATAATGTATTTTAATTGAGATTTAATTAAAACCTGATATAATGCAGAGTAAATAACTTTAGGAACAGCTTAGATGAGGACTATAGCTCCAAGGACGTATCTGGAGACATGCCCCAAGAAAAGTTGAACATTGTATATTTATTTATTTTGTGAGACAGAAGTCTTGTGATAGTTTCAGTAAAAGTCTTTCAGTAAGACTTTATAGGACAGTACTAGTAAAATAGAACTTCAGCAAGTACCTATCTCAGCACATCCTTTTCAAAGTAGAATCATATTGTTTATGGTAGTTCCACTCTGGGGAAACGGACAGTACTTGTCCACAATTTTTATTTGGATCTCCGTTCGCCTGGATGTCTTGAAACTGAATCTCTATCCCTATGTGCATGGAATCCTGTTTCTTTTGGGAAGGTCTGTGTTCATAACTTTCAACATTCTGCCATTGGACCCCCATTTCAGACTAACTATAGCCTGTCTTCGTACAGAGCTCATCTTACTAGGTCATTTCTTAAGAATTTCCATGATTTCTGGTGGTGATCTAGCAATAAATCCACATTCAAAATTGTATTGTCACTCCAATTCAGATTTAACGTCAATTTTGACAGTCTTCTGCATCCATAAATCGCTTGTACACTGTTGATGACTATAGCAGCTGGCTCAAGTCTACGTCTACTGAACAAATAAGAATTGTGGTGTTATTCTTCATGTTCAAATTCGGTGATCTGCATTTGAGTACTTTCCTACAGAACTCCCATACTTGGCTTCTTCTCCTTATGACTCTTTATTATTATTCTTATTTAATTTTTTTTTCGAAATTATTTACCTGCGTTATTCATGTCTCGTTCGGTTTCTTCTGAATTGCCAGAAAAAGTTTTGCTTTTAGTAAATAAAAGTAAGTTTCAAAATCTCATTTTAGATCTCTGCAAAAACAGTACTTCCATTCATGGATTATTTGGTACCACATACGCTAGAGCTTTATCAGCATGAACTTTAATCCGATCCGTTTATCCAAAAAGCTCTAGTAAAAATTTGCGTAATGTACTCTTTCCTGATACGTTAAAAGGAATAAAAATGTCAAAAACACACACGTGTTCATTCAATTATTCAGCACTGTACTTTTGTCACTTTCAGCAAATAAATTAGTCGCGCTACACAATCAGCAGTGCAATCGAAGGAGAGAAACACACGAACACGTTTTATTATCCAGGGAAATTGGGCCCCGCCCTCGTATTATCACAGGAAAACAGGACACGCTAAGGATTCTGCCTAGCTGGAACTAAAGTGCCAGAAAATTGAGTGGCTGTTTAAAAGAGAGAGTTGGTATACTTTAAGGCTTTGTAATTGGGCGTGGCTCGCAACCTTTATTTGGTGCATCAAAAGAGTTACTTTAAATATATTTTCTAAAAGAGTGAAGGTATATATATATAAGAATTAATTAAGGTTAGCGGGCAAAAGGTCAGGAAAGACATTCAAGGTGACTGAATTTGCAGCACGTGTATGTCAATGGTGAAAATGCGGCGAAAAAATGTAGACTCAGATGAAAACATGCCTGTATTCAAGTCCTTACGAAAGGGAGCCTCGCTGGGGCTAGTCCCATCCAATCGGAATCGAGCAGATGCGAAAAGTTCCGGAAAACGCACTCGCAAAGAAATCTTGAACGTTTTCGAAAATTCCCGAAATTTCGAGTATTCCCGTCTCATTGTTTCCGATTCCGATAATGGAAATACGTTGCTTGAAAATATGCGGGTGCTCTTTTGAGTGCATTTATGGAAACTCCTTCCGATCTAGTTTAAGATACGTTTTATTGAATTTATGGAGGGGAAAAAAATTATGAAGTGACTCCTCTCGACTGTTTGAACGCTTGATCTTTACTAAGAGTGTCTACAAGCCGTAATGTATAAGAATTCTTTATTGAAGCCCTTTTTTGGAAACTTAAATCCTACACTCACCAAAATCCATGTAGGTTGTGTGACAATAACCAATAATATACAAACTCAATTTGAGCATATTCGAATGCACCAGGGAGACAATATCATACTTTAAATGATTTGTGTCCATAACCGTATTGCATAAGGATTCTTTTTTCGCAACCTGTAAACAAACTATTTGTTTCATACACATCAAAATCTATGCAGTTCGTGTGAACATAGTCTTTAATACGCATACCCAATTTACATTCGATCGAATGCACCGTTTAGATGCTTGCGCACTTTAAAATATTTGAGTCGACAGGCCGTAATGTATAAGAATCCTTTTTTGTAGCCTTGTAAAAAACTATACGTGTCCCATATACACAAGAATCCTTACCGGCCGTACGAAGGTGGTCTATAATATACATATCAAATATGAGCTCCATCGAATCTACCGTTTAAGAGTTGCCGAGTTCACTCACATGCATTCACACGTTACCGTAAAAATAGCATAAATGAATTCAGAGTACCTTAAAATGTATAAACACATCAAAATCTCATAGTCAGATTTTTTCTGATTACAATTCTTCCCTCATATGGTACATGGAAAGTAAAAATTAATATCAGTCAAAGTTTGCGACTAAAATATTCATTTCTAATCAGTGAACCTCAATTTATTGCAGACATAGAGTTGTAGGTGACCGTGAGGCTCGGCTATTTTAATAAATTTTTGAGCAGGGGCTGAACCCTCAAAATAATCGTCGTCTGTCAATATGTCGCCTAGCCGAAACTATACTGAAGGTAATAATAGGGAAGTCGGCATGTATGTGAGGCCAGTAACGTAGCTACTCGATTAAGAGTTAATTTTCCAAAATTCGCAACTTAATGGGGGGGGATATTGGTCTTTCTTTTCACATATCTCTCTCAAAGAGAAAAAAAGAGATACCTATAAAGTTCTTGTTGAAAAATGTAACATGCACGAATACTTGAAAATCAATTGCAGAACTTTTTTAAACTGGCCAGTCAAGACGGTTGGGCTATCACCCTCCCGCATTTTCACACATCTATCTTAAATGAAAAAAAAACAGTTGTCTATGAAATTCTTGCATTGAATTGTAACAAATATGAAGCCATCATTTAGATACAGCTTCTTCGTCAGTAAAGTCTTATTAAACATTTATTTGTCTGAATTTAATAATTAAAAGAATACGTAATTTTCCGTTATATATATTATAAAATCACTTACATCTTTTAAAGAGGTTGCAATTTAAATATCAGTTCGGCAAGTTGACCGAATAACAAATGTATGCCGAGTACTCGGTACATCAAAAAAAATGAAATTGGTGTTTTATCTGTGCATTACTTGGAATTCCAAAATTTTGCGATTTCTATCTGTTTCAAACACCTCTAAACTCAAAACGACCGAAAGAAAAGAGAAGTATGTCTGTCTGTCGTTCTGTCCATGATGCATTTTTGTTCGTACTACATCATGTAAAAATTTGGTGACATGATAGAAGGTTACTAAAATTAAACTATGAGAATCAAGAATAAAAAATAAAAAGAATGAATAGAACTTGAGTTTTATAGAAAAACAGTTCAATATGTCTAAATTTTTGTTTGCTCATCGCGTAAAAATAGCCGACGCAAATGAAATGAAATTTGGTGATATGAAAGCTGGTCCCTTAAACCAGCGTTTCCCAACGGGTGGGGCGCCCTCCCACCTCCTACGGATGCGTGAGGAAAACCAAAGAGCAAGTAGCGATGCATGTTTTTAAAAACCATCTTATTTATTCATAGCATTTACTCAAAAATATATCTATTTTCGCTTAAAAAGTTCATTCAAACATATAACATTAACATTAGATATTCATTCCAACATACAACTTTATTTTGTAGAAAATTCGACTAAATGTTCATTGTTGAAGAATAAATATATGCTGAAAAAAGGTGAGGGAGGATGCCATTTTTAGTTAACCTTTGTTGGGGAGGCGCAATGTTAAAAGGTTGGGAATCGCTGTCTTAAACTATATAGGTGTTGATTATTTTTTCAAAATCTATTCAAAATGTGTGATTTTTGTTCGCGCATGACGTAAAAACGTCTGAAACGAATCAAATGAAATTTACCATGATAGGGGGTCACTTAACTTAAATAAAATGTTCAAATTTTGAATGAAATTTAAGATTTTGCGAAAATTGATTCAAAATGCTTAAGTGTTTGCTCGCGCATCGCTCTGAAACAGCTGAAGCGAATGAAAAGAAATATAGTATCATGTTGGATGGTCACTCATCTGAAACTGTAGGCAAAAAAAAAAAAAAAAAAAAAACTGGAATGGAATTTGAAATTTTGCGAAAATTTATTAAAAACATGTAAATTTTTGTTAGTGTATCAAGTAAAAGAAAAAGAGATTTCTTGGAAATTGTGTATGCATCTCCCCCCCAAAAAAAGGCTCAATATAATGAAATTTGGTAACGTGATAAATTGAGAATAAAGCAGTAAATGTTGATTTTTTAAAAAATTGAATGAACTTAACTCTTTTGCAAAATTATTAATTTACGTTTTGTGAAATACACATTTTCTTGCGGCATCACGTTAAATTATCTCCAGTTACTTCCGAGGAGATTGCTGAAGTTGAATAGTAATATTTTAATTTTTTTCGAATTTAAAAAGAGGAAAAAAGGGAGATTGAAAATTTTGTCTGTGCAATAAGTAAAAATAACTAAAGCAAATTAACGGAAATTTTGTTGCATGGTAGGTAGTTACTCACAGTTTAAAATATAAGTTTCGAAATTTTTATCATTTTGAATGCGTTTAGAAATATGACGTATACTGTGAAAAAACTTTTTCGCTGATCAAGTAAAATCATCTAAATGTGATCAAATGAAGCTTTTCAGAGTTAAATAAGACTAATTAGCATTGAAAAACATTTTCAAAATATTCTCTTTTGAATTTAATATTAATTACAGGCATCTTTGGTAACTTTAAATGACCTTTTGATCTTCGATGATGATTTCGTTCGTAAAATTATTCAGAAATTTATCAGTGAACTGGGTGTATCACCTCCAGCATTGCATTTTATCCACGATCCGATGCATCACGCCTGTAATGCTGAGAAAAGTTGAAAAGAAATTTCAGTCATGCAGGGGCGTAGCCAGAAATTTTTCATGGAGGAGGTTACGACTACTGCAACTTACATATATGCGTACATGCGTGTGATAAGGGAGTGAAGAATATACATTTTGTATGGCAAAAAATTCCTCATGGGGGGGTTATGACCCCTCTAACCAACCCCCCCCCCCTTGGCTACGCCCCTGTAGTCATGTTTTGCAGTCCAAGGAAGACATTTGGAAATATTGGTCATACCAATATTGAACTTTTTGTGTTTGCAATGTTTTTGTATGGGCAAAATTTCCCTAAATATGAATGTGATGACCTGAGGGCTGCATACAAATTGAGATTATGTCTTTTACACTAATTTTCCTTTTTTTCGCTTCAGACTTTTAATATCGTCACCCTGCATCTAATTTCGAGCATTTTCGTAAGGGGGAATATGGATATTGGACCAACGGTTGCAAAAGCAGAGGTCTGCCAACTTACGCATAGATGCTCTGTATGTTTATGCATATGTGTTATTAAGTGTATATCTAGTAATGCATGCATGCATGCATGCGCACACATCAGATACGTGGGCGTATGCAAGTTGGTAACTAGCTAGATCCTCAGTTTAATAGCATACACGTCACAGAGGTTCGGCCTATGTGCTGTAGATGTTAAATTCCCATTTTTTACTATAGGTTCATCATTTGCACACAAGGGTTAGTTAGACCAATTTCCGACAGCGTATCGGCCGAACTTCTGTGACGTCAAAACGAAGTCCGAAGCCATTATTTCTATTGTGATGTTGCTCAATTCCCCAAATAATTTTGAAAAGTTTACGCGTGTGTTGTGAATGGGTACTGAAAGAAAATATAAACACTAATAAATACAGTACAACAATAGCTTTACATATAAATTTATTTTTTCAATTTGAAATATAATCTGAAATATATATATATTAATATCTCATGTATATATTACATCGATTCGCAACCATGCAGCGGTCTTTTGCCAAAAAAGCTATGAAAAAAAAAAAGCTCAGCTTTTCTCTGGAAAAGCACGTGATGGAAACCACAATATGCCAAAATATTTTTTTGAAGAGAAACTTCGAGCTTCAAAAAGGAATGTTGGCAAAAAAAGTTCAATCTACAACGATGAGGTACAAGACTACGATACTGATGAAAAATCGTAAACGTGAAAAGGTATCGCTCAAGAAACAGGAAATAAATAACAGCAGGTGGTGAGGTTTGCAACAAGAGCGTAGGTGTATGAAAGCTCAAATATACAGATCTACCCGTCATTGTGTTGCTACTTGGTTTGTCCAATATTATACATGTATTAAGTTGAATAGAAGTGTGTAAGAATGCATTTTTTTAGTAGATTGTGGTGATAAAAGTAGATTGTGTGATAAAAGAGAAAAAAAAATTATGCAGCACAATATAGCTACAGTTGATATTCTTGTAAAGTGTAGCTTAAATTGTGTTTTTATTTTTCTTATTCACTAAAACACTTAAACTGAAAAATTAATTTAAATTTTCAGTTGAAACATATGTCACGTTTTTAGCATTTTAATGCTAAAATAGAACAATTTTGATGTTTTTATGTTTACTAAGAAATTTTTTTATTAGAAACGTAAAATAAATTATTAGTATAATATATCGTGTAATATAGTATATATTGAAATATTATTCTAAAGTGAAAATTTTCTTGCAATGCAATTTTTAGCCATGAATATTTTAACTGAAATTTTAAAATAGTAACAATGCTTCACAGTATTTACATTTAGAACGTAGAACATTCAAAAGACTTAGACTACGTTAGGCTTAGGTATTTTTTACTAATAACGGAAACAATTTATAGCTACAGAACATTTCTACAATCACGCAGTTTCGTAACTATGGGCCGCCGTCCATATAATAGATATTTTAACTGACTGATTAAACAGAAAAGAAAATAACAATATGTTTTTAACCGTACATAATACTGGAAAACACTTTTAATACATGTCATATCCCAAAAGCAGTTTAAGAAACAGAATTCCGCACCCTGCTTTAATGGTTTCGTGAACTATTTTTCATTGTTCTACTTATACAGCATATGTCTCAAAACAACAGTTACTAAGGGAACAACAAAACCAAAACCTAAAACGAATGAAATGAAAATGGTACCACGAAAGCTGCCTTGTCTAGTCTCCGTTTTGCAAAACCCACCATGCCTGCCACAGGAACACATTACAACAACAAACATCAACAACCATCATCTAAGTTGTCAATACATTTGATATCTCTACAAGTAAAAGGATCGATGTCCGCAGGACCTACAGGGTTTTAACATTTGTCGATAGGTATCATCCGCTCCTTGTAGGACTCGATGACGGGCAAGGGTGCCTCTATTGTCAGGACACCATCCTTGGACAAACTTGACTTGATGAGTTCGGGATTAGTGCCAGTCGGAAGCATGAACTCTCGGTTGTACTCCCTGTAGACGGTTTTGTTAGGGGTTTTCTCCTCGTGTTTGGCGCAGACCTGCAATATAGAGAAGATGCAGTTACTTGACAGTAATAAGCGTAATCATCAGATGAACAAGAAAGATAAATTGTGCCGAATACATCTATTGTAAAACGCTTTATGGCACAAATGTCCTTTTCGAACCTAGTTACTTTACTGCAAATACATAAAGAAAAGTAATTTTACTTTGTTTTTTAAAGATTTACCATTTTATTCAACTGCTACGATCAGAATGAATTTAAGAGGATTCCTTTTGTGCACCCCAGCTTAAGAGCTTTAATTATTTCATATGATGAATAATGAAAAATAAATAAACAACACAAAAAGATCACTTTTTTGTGTATCTTGCATAATAAATATAGTTATTTCAATAACATTCACCGTTCAACTTCTTTGTTATCTGAATAAATGTCAGATTTTATAATAAAGAATTAAAATTTATTTAATACAGAAGAGTAAATCCATAACAGAGATTTAAAGGAAAATTTATAATTTTTAAAGAAGCACTTTTAAGTATTAAAATAACTATAAATTATGTAAGATTTTCGATTCAGTTTTTTACCACATGAGTAAATGATAAGAACAGCTTTCGTCATAAATATTTGTAAGTTATTCAATAAAGAAAGATAAATCCACAACAGCTTTTACATTTGCATTATTGAATTAAAAAAAGTAGTTTTTTAAAAAGAACTTTTTTGTGTGTTACACACACACACACAGTAAATATAGTTATGTCAATAATATTTTTGATTCAACTTTTTATGATAAGAAGAAAATGATGGAAATTATGATGAGCGGAACAACTATCATTATTAATATTTGAAATTTGTTCAACACTGAAAAATTAAAATTGCTCAGAGCTATACCTCATGTAACAGCTAAATCCCAATAGCTGTTACACGAGTTTTAGAGAATTAAAAGAAAATTACTAATCTTACAGAAGTACTCTTTCTAGTTGATTAAATTTTTTTAATCTGTTCATCTACAAGTTGTAATATTTAATTTTAATTTTATTATTTATTTTTAAAACGCCAAATATTTTAGGCCATTTTTTCCTTTGAATTTGAAATCGTGCACATTTTCACGTTTACTTTCAATATAATATTTAAAGTCTGTTCTTATTACAGCTATTTTAGGTTCCAAAAATTATGAGCTCATGTTGAATAATTTTCGCCATCATTTTCGACTTCCCAGATCGTGGTAGGAAATATAAAATATATGAATAAGTAAAACTGTTAAACCTTATAATTTTAAATTTTTTATAGTTTTAATTCTGCTTTCAGATTTTTAATACATGTATTATTCAGGCACACAATTTGCAACTTTCCACAATAATTCCTAAATTTCTAAATCATTAATGAATATAATTTGTAAGTCACACAAATAACAGAATACTTGTAATTAATATTTTGAGGAATTTTTTTTTTCATCCATCTATGTCCATCTAAATATTTACCGTATGATTGAGAGATACTGAGATTTTATTACCGTACTGAATAATGATAGCCAAAAATGTTTCCTGACAATTTTTATTTAACCTTCAGAATTATCTTTAGCCCATACATCTCACAATATGATATCATCTTTCACAAACTGTAAAAATATAGGCAATTTAAAAACCCTTTTTTGCCACAATATTTAGTTTTTAAAACTGGTGTTAAAACATGTAATGTCATAGGTTAAAAATTCTTGTGTATGCGCTATTTTTCATTTCGCATAGATCATAAACAGTATATCCATGAAGTTCATTCGTAAATGCATTCAGTTTTAGAAATCTTTAAACATTTCAAAAGATAAAATGTTAATCAAATGCTTTCATTGGTAAAGTTGAAAACTAATAATAAAAATGGGAATTTTTTATTCTGATTCCACGATTTATAACTCATATATTAAATTTCCCTTTTCAGAATTTAGATAGAAAAGAAATATACTTGACTTTCAGTTTGTTACTCATAGCATGGAATTTTTCATTCTCTTTTTTGCAAGAAACAGTTTTTCACAGAAATGTATAGCTCTCAGGAACATGAACTCAGTACGTGGAAAATTGCATTACGAAGCACGAAAACCCAAAAGATGGGGATCATTTGATAAATTGTCCAAGTGCTGACAAGCGACAAGAGAAAGAGATGGTCCAGAAGACTGATTCATTTTTCATATCGAACAGCATCAATTATTGTACATCATAAACATCTGTTTTTGTGTTGAAAAAAATTACGATAGATAAAGTTTGTACAGTGTATTATATTAGAAGAGTGTTTTGCAGGCTATATTTAATAATTCGTACCATTTCTGATGCTATAAATGGAATTTTTATATTTGTAACCTACCAGCAAGCATTTTTAAAAATTTCAGTTGAAGAGTAAGCATTTCTTCAAAAAGTACTTTTTGTTTAAGTGAAACTTTTCTGGGAAATAATAGTAATGTTTTTGTTTTTTTAAATATTTTTCCATAACGAAAAAACGAACCGTTGCACAATCTATAGTTTAATATTTTGTTTTTTAGGGAGGAAAGTCAGTTCATATCCAATTTTAATTTAAGAATAGATAAGCACATATATTTGTTCACATAAAAGTTTTTTATTAGAAAAATAAAAATAAAAATATTAGCAAATTCAAAAGTATATTTAAAAAGTGCATTTATCATTATTCAAATATCTGACCTATCCCCTTACCCTCTGAAGCTGGGGGTTGCCAGCTACAGTTTGAAACATCTGTGTTATTTATTTATATATTTAATGTGTGCATGTGTGTGTCAAATACAAGGTAGTAATTCAAAAGAAGATTCAATGGCAGTTGCACCAAATGAAGACCGAAGCCTCTCAAAAGACAGCTCTGTTTTATTTTTACTAGTTTTCTATGCGCATAAAGCTGATGAAATGATTTTCATAAGAGGTTTTGAAGTCTGGAAACGAAGTATGAAAAAAAAAAGAAAGAAAACAGTATTCTAACCTTCGTTCAATAAATACATTTTAAACATTTTGTTTCCTCCATGTATGTGCAAACCGAATTAAATCAGACGCTTGGTTTGTATAGCGGGTGGCTCAGTCGATAGACGGATAAACAAAATTAAAAATTCCTCTCGCTTGAGCAGCATTGTTAGGGTGATATTTTATGTTTCCTGCTCTATAGATGCCCTTGAGTGATACTGTTTACGCGTCTAGTGAAATTTTTTGGGGAAAAAAACATTGTTTAAAAATATATTCTTTTGTAAATTAAATGGTGATTAAAAAATTATGTAATTTTAGGCGAATTGAGATTATGCACTGTTTAATTAATGATAATGCACTGTTTAATTTGAAAGCAAATTGGGATTTTTTTTTTACACGAGTAAGAGCAAATGCGATGAAAGTTTTGCGAATAAAATTTTTACTAACGAAAAAAAGGAGTAGTTAATTTAAAAAAAATTGAAAACAATGCATTAAATAAATTAAGGAAAAAACATATAAAATAATTTATAATACGTAAAATAGTTGAAAACGTAAGCAATTTCTTTATAAGTAACATTAAACAAATTTGTATAGAATGAGTTTCTAAATCTATTTATATAATACAAAAATATAACTATAAAATTTAAATGTATTCATTTTTAATATTCCGTAGTCTGTATTAAAACAGTGTATATAGCATTTGTAGTACTTTAGAAGAGAAGCACAAAAAATAATCCCAATGCATTACGGTGTATGAATGCTAATTGTTTTAGAGACATTGATCTGTTTTAACTTTACAAGGCTCGATTGTTTTTCTGTGTCTGAAATAAATATATGCGATGATGTTAGTGATTAGTATTTGAGGAAAAATTATCAAGAAAATAATAACCAAATATTTTACTCGAAAATCACTTTTTATTTCAGTTCCGTATGTGCTACACTGAGTCTTAACTGTACTTTTATGGCATTTATTTTGAAATTTTAGAATTGCAAATTGTTTCTTGGCGAATTCCAACACACAATAATTTTTCCTGGTCTAAACTCTTTTTCTGCTGTTTTTTTATATTATTTTTTAAAAATAAATAAAACAACGAAAGAAATACTATGGTTTAAATTTCAATCAATTTTGACAGTAATCGGAATAGTAATGATATCTACACGCAATAGACTAAATTATATAGCTGTTATCTATGTATAAATACTCTTAAAAATCGATAGATGTCTATGCTAGTATTTTATAGACGTAGAGGAATAATTAAAATGGTTATTCCACAAATAGTACCAGGTGCCTTCCAGGGTTAAAAACTAAAATAGAAAATAATATTGAACTTTATAGCAGCATGCTTTTTATCGTAAATGGTAGGCGAAGCATTTACAACTTTCTTACAGGACTCATAACTTAACTCATAGATTTTATTCCAAGGGAAATGATTGAGAGAAATTAAGTGTTTTATTTATTTCAACTTGAACGCATCCTCTGATGTTGAAAAACACTCAGTCTTAGAAGAGCAATCTCATCGACAACAGGAAGCACCACTGGGCACAGAAAGAGAATTTCTGTCGTTTCGTGTCTGAAAAGGTGGGAGCGAACAGTTTAAATATTCGTTATGCAATATAATAAGTAATTAAAAGACTACTTTCTAAAGTGTTTTAACACCAATGAGTTGTGTGTGATATTATTTTTCTTCCATGCAAAATTTTTATCCCTTTTATTGTTACTAATCTCTGATCCCCATCGAAATGATTATGCTGATCTTTAGCATATTTTAAAATTAAAAAAATATTTTTGACCGTAGTTTATTCGAACACATTTTAAGAAAAACATTTTTTACGTAGTATGTTTACTCAAGATCTGCACAGTCATCGCTTACTTGCCCTTTTCAAAATAAATAAGTATATATATATATTTATGCTGTAAATGAATAAGCACTATTTCCCTGACATTTGTACAATGTTTATTTATGTAAGTTATGGAGGCACTTTTAGATCGTCACGCGCGGCTATGTTCCAAAGATCCGACACTCTTCTGACGTCATCATTTCAAAAAAGCACGCTTTTTAACTGAGTGCCGGTGCCGACAAAATATGCCTTGTTCATATGAGTTTCCGTTCTATATTTTTCTCAGTCTGCAGGTGAATGTGATAAAAGAGTGAAAACAGAGCAAAATAACCGGTGCATTATTCTTTGTGTTTATGATAACTCTCAAAGTTAGCTCTTTTGCTTTTTCATTTTCATCTTTCATGAGAAATCCTTAGAGCTTACGAAATTAAAATTGCCAAATAATACAATAAAAAGAAATAAAACGTTGCATTGAGTCCTTTCAATTATTTACATTTTATACAGTCCGACGGAGATATTTAGGCTTAAGCCCTCTGGAAAATTTTGTAAACTTTACGCTTAGTAATAATCTGTTAAGCATATGCAAATTGTAAATTGTTTGCGAATTCCAGAAATATGTACATTTAGAAATATGTGTGTAATTACTAAACATAAACTTTTGTTTTACCAAAGTTTTATAGTATATTTGTCACTAACTCGTTGGGTATGTTTCTTAAGTTTCATATTTCATAAAATTTAGATGAAAACCTAGTAGTAAGGTAGTAAGGGAGCTCCTTTATTACATCTGTCGATCAATATTTTTTTGCCTTGTCCAAAGTTCTAGAACAATATACTTTCTTACTTTTATGTTCAATTTTATCAGAATAAAATCTCATAGTTTAGAAACTGGAATCACAATATATATTCAGCAGGCCTGCGCTGAAACGTCAAGAAACACGAAATTCAAACTCTAGTCACGATGAATCAGGCTGGCACTTCCAGTTGCTAGTATTTTATAAATATCGAAGCACAAAAATTCTTACTAAACTGAGTTTAACCTCCTCATCAGCTTCAGAGTTCTCATTATTATTAGCTCTAAAATAAAATTAAACCATAGACCCCACAAGAAGGAGGGCATTTAAGAGGCTCCTTGACTTGGCATTCAAATCTATTTTTACTAAGTCACTAGTGCTCCACCAATACACAACTTCCGTGTTTACATCGAGTAGGAAAGACATCAAGGAAAAAATATGACAGCCTAATCTATTTAGAACTCCCTTTGGAGGAAGACCAGGATCCTATACTTCATGTGCGACAGGTTGGTGAATAAATGTCGAGGGTGGGGGGCTAAAAGTATTTCTGGAAGAGTTCCAGTAAATTGTGTGGTACTATCTGAATGCCCGAGGGAGAATAATTCAGAACAACCTGTTTTCAATTGTGCTATAATCAGCTCGGAACCCTTATTTAATTTTTTCATTTATAAAAGGATGATTTTAAATTTAGAATAGGTGACTGGCAAGACAAAACAATTAAATGCTAGAAGGCGGAAGCTAATATAACGAATGTGAAAGCTTTTTCCTTTGTCTGAAATACAAATTCACACCGTACCATTGATTGGTTTGAAATTTTGGTCAGAAGTGTAAAACGACATAGTGAAGGCTGTAGGTTACTTTAAAATTCTTAAAATCCAGCAGTTCCGGATTTTTAGCGGTTTTTCACAATTTTCAGTCCAGAAAATTTCTCCAATGTCTCGAAGAGTACATTTGTAAATGGAATGAAGAAGGTGAGATTTATATTTTTGCTATCAATAACTCAATTTAAGTATTGAAAATAAGATGGACGTTATTTTGATATCACGAATTTAAAAATGCATTAGAGACCCATTACTTTAAATTAACAGGTCTAGAAGTAAACACTGCTTCACTAGCGAAACAATGAGCTTCCACAGTATCACAGGTAAAAGTAAATCAGTAAAAAACTTCAGTTTTTCTTTCAGTAATTCAAGTTATATGTTGCGGGTGAGATTAACGTCAGTTTGATGTCACGAATTTAAAAATGCTTACATCCGATCGCAATAAACAGCTAAAGTATAAAATAAATAATAATAAAAATTATTGCTTTTATCTGACTAGAGAAATTAGATTTATTTTATAAATTCAATACGTTTTTTTTTCAAATAAATAGAATGAAGTTATTATGATAATAATAATAGTAATTGTAATGAGACCTCAAATTGTGAGAGATGTCATATAAGCATTTAAAGAGAAAATTCGCAAATTAACATAAGGTCATATGTGGTGAGAGTATCAATTTACTTTTTTTCCCTTCCTACAAGATTGTGCACATGCAAACATAAAATATACATCATTACATTTCAATTGTTCAGGGCTTTCCTTTTACTTCTTTCGATGTCTCTAAAACATAATTAGAATTAGGGTTGAAAATGAAAGCAGTTAACAAATACAATTGTGTTCACACTATTCCTTTTCTCAGAGTTTTTAAATTCACAAAATTCCATGAAATATTCATAATGCTACAACTATTAGTGTCTTTTCCGTAGGAACATGCGGGTTTTATTCTTCGAAAAGAACAATAACGAATATAAGGTGCCATTTCCCCCCTTTCAACATAACATCTGCCATTGTTGTCATTCCCGGACGCTTTGCCGATGGTGAAAACAGTTCAGCAAACGAAAATATGACAGGTTTCCTATTTTATTACGTTATATCCCCTTTTGATACGCTCATGGGAACCTTTTGTGTGTGTTCGACAGAACAATAAAATTCTCACCCCAGAAGTTCTCTCCCTATATTTTCGTCATAAGCATTTATGGACCTCAGTATGCAGGAAAGCTAAATGCATGCATTCAAAGTCTGCTTTGGGAATATGTGCACGATAAGTTTATGGAATTTCAAATATTTTGCCTGAAAAAAAAAAAAAAAAAACAACTTTTAAATGTACCATTTTTGGTCATTTCGTATAGATACCCCCCCCTCCCCTACAAAGTACATGCTTGTCCATTTAGGTTTAAATGAATTTTTTTTTAAGTAGAAAAATTGAATTAAATAAATAAATCAAATTCCGTGTTTGCAAAAATTCACGGAAATCAAGAAAATGTCACTGATTGAAAATAGGTCATAAGAGTAATGAAAATGTTTTGGAGTTTAACACTGTTGGCACAACGTTGGCCAATCATGATACATTGTCATCTTCGCACAAAAATCGCAAGCCAGTACATAAATTTATGATTCCAAAGCCATTTCGGATTACAGTTATGACTTCAGTGCAAAAAGTCATCAGGCCAGGCTTATTTTTCCTTGAAGCTGTTATTTAATTATGAAGCTTAGTAATGATTGGCAATGCAATCAAAGGTCGGGCATAACAGTAAGAATGTGATTTATCTCTATCAGGGCCCCTTTAAAAAATGAATTTTACCCGGCGCCATTTTTTACAAACAAAACCATATTCTTAAGTTATTAAGTATATAGGTGAGATTGGTATGCAGATTTTGATAGAGGGCGAATTCCAATGTCCTGATCCTGAAGACTTCGAAAAAGTATCTCCGAAACTGTACGACTCATGGGTTGTTCGCAACTGGCCGTTGTTAACCTTTATGCAAAGTGGATAAATGAAGGTGATATCAGCGATAGACACCATGACATTGGACGCCCACGCGTTATCAAAGAAACAAGACTCCTGTATGGTAAAGAAAACTCGGCGCCAGACGGTGACTCAGCTGAGAACCCAATACAATGCAAGTCCAAGTAGAAATGCTCCGGAGCACACAGTTGAGTGGATAATATTGGATATGGGATTGCGCAGCAGACGTCCACATGTGTGTCTCAGTTGACCAAGCGACATGGCCAGCTACGAATACACTGGGCCCTGGAACATCCTGACTTTACCATTGACCAACAGGAGAGAGTTGCTTATTCAGATGAATAACGATTCATCATTCCACACGCGGATGGCCGAGCAACGGTACGCCATTTCCAGGTGAACAGTTTCACCTCCAATGTACAGCAGGTCATACAGAGACTACTGATGGCGGTATTATGCTTTGAAGAACGCTCTTGTTAGCGTCTCGATCACCCTTGGTTGTGGTAGAACAGACAATGAAAACTTCGGACTAAATAAACATAATTGCAGATAAGTTGCACCCTTACAAGGCATCTGTCTTCCAAACTAGAAACATAATTTTTCAACTGGATAACGCTTAATGTCACAAGGCTCAAATTGTGATAGATTAGTTCGAGGAGCACAAGGATGAATTCCAATTTATATCCCAGTAACGTAACTCACCGAATCTTAATCGACCAGAGAATTCTTGGCATGCCATGGAACGGCAGCTTAGAGCTCAAGCACTACCATGTGTTAATATCACGTATCTGTCTCAGGCCATCTACCAAGAACTTGTGACATCCGTACCAAGTCAAGTTGCAGTTGTTCTACAGGCCAAAGATGGGCCAACGCGTTATTAAATAGGTAGTCAGAATGTTTTGGTTCTTCAATGTACATTTTCATATTATTGCCCTTGGAGCCTAATTTGCAAAAGTAATAAATAAATACAGTTTGTAGTTATCAGTTCCTAGTTAAGGCAGTTAGAGTACGGACAAGCGGAATACACTTTTTATCTTTACTGAAAACTGCAATAAAAACTTAGATGCGCATTTTTAAAGCAATTCAAAGATTTCGACCATGAAGCATTCCGACCATACTCACTCACCTTCAATTTATTGTCGATCGTTTTCACGAGGATCTCCTCCGGTGCGTAGTCACTAACGTCGAACCTCAACTTCAGACTCTTTCCGTCGTCTCCGTTCTGGATGAGTGGCGACTGGAAATCATCCATCCAGTTGTTGCTGTGGTCTACCGTCTTGTGACTGGACGACGACTCTTCGGTTGTGGACATTCGTATGGAAGCGCTTGATTTGAATGAGCCAGATTGGTTGTCGTGGTCCTGCAGCTTGGCACGGAGCCTGGCCATTTCTTCCTCCATGCGTTTCATCTCGGCCTCGAATCTCCCGCGAATGGACTGGAACTCGTCATCCAGGACATGGAAATCAGACTTATGTATGGGTACCTTCCGCTCGGGCGCCATCACTAAGAACTGAAAAATAGAAAATAAATCCTTGTCAGTGAATGGATTTTGGCATGCATTTTTGCCCTAAAATGCAAACAAGTGGAGAAATAGAAAATTTATTTCAAATGTAGTAGCAATATAATACCAATCGAAGGTTCATGACTGTCTTGAGGAACGCCTTTATCATATAGGATTTTTGATAACTCTTTCAGTCTTTTTTTTTTTTTTTTTTTTTTTTTTTTTGTAAAATGGCAGAATCCATGAATAAATTCAGCCTCCACACTGGAGGGGGCGGGAGGGAAAAATATATACATGCCACTGACATATAGAAAATAACGGGTGGAACTATAATTTATGAGTCTATGTACTCCCTACAAATATTAGATCACAGAACGAGGCACTTCTGAACCCACTTACCCAATTTTTAGATCTCTCCTCTATAAGCTGGTGCTTGTATCCAGATGAAAATATCTATAAATCGGTGCGTATGCTTGCGGATAGACTCACAAACGGTGATTCTAGTGCATGAGTGTATCGAACGATAATTTCTCGCTACGCAAAATAGGCATTCTGCTGTGATTAGCTAGAATACTACGGACTAGAAATTCTTGACCATTTCGTCTATACCAGTTATGCGTATCACCTACACGTATAACTGGCATAATTTTACGATCTATTCTTCTAGTTTTGGGCCACAGAAAAGAACCATCTATTAGTTCTTTTTTTTTTCTCTGTGCATCGCAGTAGGCCCCTTCGTGTCAATTCCAAGGATCTTGTACTAGCATACTAGAGAGCTTCTGAAGCAGGGACTTTAGTTATATTTTGTGTTATTATTTTCTCTATTTTTTTGTTTGTTTATACCTTTCCATTAGGAAAAAAATAACAACTGACGAAGATAGTTGCAAAGATGAAATACTGGAAATTCATATCCCCACCAGCTCAACTTATTTGTCATTTTATTCCTATAAAGGACAGCGAACCATTTTTATTTAACAAAACTGTTAACTGATATCGAACTGATTCGAAATCTGATTAATAGTTGACATTTCAATTCAATGTCAGTATGTAATAATGTGACATACGGGATTAAATATAATTTGCATGATCACTGCTATATCCTTCTTTCGAGTAAAATAATCTTCATATGTGTTTTTCAGCATTCTTACAAAAGCAATAGCCAGTATATTTTTGATATCAATTAGAAGTCATTACTAAATGATATAAATAGCATTAAAAAATAATCGCTTCAAATCCGAATGAATCTAATACATCTGCAAATGAAACATATATGTGAATATAAGAAAAACTGCATATAATCTCTCATTTTAATTCATTTAAACTAGTTTAATTTTTTGCATAAAAAATGCAATTTGCATAAAGTGAAATAAACATATTATAATAATTAAATTTATAAGATCAAAACACCATATCAATACTATGAAAAACAATAAACTATATTAATAAATTTAAAATAATTTATTTTATTGCATAAAGAATGCTGTTTACATCTAGTGAAATAATAATTAAATTTCTCATATATTGAAAGACAGTTTTATATTTGAATTTTTCCTCTCAAAATGTTATGTATCATTTATATCATATCAATTTTTATTACTATCAAAAGGTTTCTACACTGCTTTGTATTGAAAAAAAAGTTATAATTAAAATAATGAGCTTCAGGTTTTTTAAAAATTTAATTGTCCATATTTTTTTCAATTTGTGGCGAAAAGCGCCTTTCCATTCCAAGATACGGACAAAACAAACTAAGAACTTAAAATTTAATAACACTTTTCGACTGCTGTTTATTTTTCTAGCTCCTTCTTCAAAATGGTCCTTTATTTCATGAAAAAATATATATTACTCTACCTAACTCATAATTGCTCAAAAAAGGCTGCCTGAAAAAGCGTAAGGGATTTGCGATTTTAGAAACAAGTTTTGCGTTGCACAAATTGTAAAAATGAGCTTTAAAACAAATATATTATTTAAATTGATATATCCGTCAAATAAAATGAGAAATAATGATTCATCTCTGTGTGAGCGTAGCACAGAAGTGAACGGATTTATAAACAATCATTAAAAAAAAAAGAGTCCATTTTAATGAGAATTATTTACTTTCCTTCGGTATAAAATGTTTTTTTTTCTTTTTTTTTCAGTTTAAATTTTGTCAATCATGAAAATAAAGATTTTTTAAAAAAGTTTTATTCTATGTTAGAATTTTCCATCAGTAATATACTTAGGGAATTAGCTTTATTTAGTTGCCACAGTGTTGCAGATAATCATAAATACATCCAATAGTTCAATGAGTAAGTAAAGTACATTTATCAATAGTACTGACAGAAGTATTGAAAAGAACTTTTAGCAGACGTGTCAATTAATAAGTAAATATGTTAAAAAAGAATGAAAAGCAAAGGCATAATTCCAAAAATTATTTCGATTTTAAAAATTTAAGAAAAAGATATAACACATCCCAAGCTAACATGTAGAAAACTGCAAACTACAGTTGTTTTAAATTATTTAAAACCGAATAATTTAAAACAGCTGTATATATAACCGAATGATTTTCTTCATTATGATAGTTCAGTTGTGATTAAAAACAAATCTGTGGTGAAAAAGAAAGTAAAAAAGGAACAAACTAAAAAGAGTCTATTATTTGGCCATATAATATAGCGATTTTTGTTTTAGAGTATCTTCATAGTTTCTGTTTATACTCCGTTAAACACCCTTCTTCAATTTAATTACCGTAAAAATCCAGACCGCTGTTATCTTATCAAAATTAAAAGTCACAAGAGCTTTTAACGGTAAACCGAATGAATTATTCTTTTGCATTTATCACCCTCTAGTGCACTTCCAGTGGGGCGTTCCAGTTCCCGCTCTCCATTCTTTCAATGTCGGTTCCCATTTTTTGAATGAATAAACTTTCATTCACGGGACATGCCGAAGATGTTACGAGTAAATATTTAATTGGACGCTGCCAAAGTATGAGAGGCCACTGTAGTGCGGCTTGCCAAGGTATCTCATTAATGCATTCTAAGCTTGGCTTAATTAGGACCTCCTACCACAGCCTGTTTTTTTTTTAGCAGCAGTCAACTTCCTGCACCAAAAGACTATATATGAATAGGAATTCAAAGTCACTGGCTCAGGCACGTTACATCTTGCATGGATGATTGTTGGACAGTTTGAGAGTCAGTTATTAAATTACTAACAGTAGATGAATCCTGTTGTGGATGCAATTACAACGGGCGCTACATATATTTTACGCCATAATATTTTTTACGTATGTATGAGTATATGAGGCAATTGTCATAAATGACTAAATTATACATCACATAATGTACTCAATACTATATTTAACATCTATGTGCGCTATTTCGTTAAAATTGCATTTTAAAGTGAATTATGGCTTCTGAAAAAATTGAAAATGCTCAATTTACATCTATCAATTCTTATAACTACGATACACATAGAAGAACATTAGGAATAATTTCCTGTCTATCAGAATCTGAGAATTTGTGGAATTATTACAGACCCTGACATAATTTGTACCTCAAAGCCTTTCAACTTCATTGAGTTTCTAACGTATTTTTAAATTAGTGACATTAAAATGATGCCAATATCGCATACTATACGGAACTTGAAATGTTGAAATGGACGAAAGAACTTTCACTTGGTAGTAAGTCCATGCGACGTGTGGATGGATGGATTTTCAGATTCAGCGCATTCCCCCTATATCTTTAAACGTATTTGTGAGAATTTGCAAGTCGATCGGCCAGATGCTGTGAATTTTATTAATTTTTTTAAATAAATCTTTTCGATAAATTGCAAACTTACATATCAGTACGCTTGAAAATAAAACCATGACGTATATGTTACAGCTTACAAATTTTCTGCCCAAATAAAGCAATTCCCTGAAGTTGAAAATTTAAAAAACTGCTAAAAATGGGGAAAGGTGAATTTTCAAATTTTTAAATTAGCGCACATTAATTTCTAAATATATATATCTACATATATTTACATAATAATAAAACTTTCAAATGGATCGTATCAAGAGTGTGGATTTATTTACGTTTATTGAACATAACTCTTTAATATTTTTGGAGTAATAACGGTAACAGTTCTGTTTTGAAGTTGTACAACTCTGAATAGTTAATCCTAGAATTTCATTTTAAAGGTAATTTCCAGAGAATTTATAAGAATACTATTGACTGTTAAGCTAACTGTTTCATGTTTTGGTTTTGACCATGCTCACAATTTTAAAACGAATTCTCTACTAAAAAATTGCAAAATCCATAAATTTGTTTAACTGATTCAAAAAGTACCCCAATTCTATTTGATGCATAGAAGTACAATTATATAGTTCCGTGAAGCTTGGAGTTTTGATCGGTTTTCTCCATAGGTAACAGGAATACGCGTCAGAACCCCTGAAAAAGTCCTCCAATCAAGGCCCACCCATAACCAGATTGTCCTTGCCTAGCTTTCCCTCAACATAATACAACACAGCCGTGAGGTTTGGGCCTCTACTATAATCTGCCAAGTTATACAGCTTTTGGATGTTACTAGACGTATAGTTAGAGCCCCAATATCCCCTCTAAATAATTTTGAATTACGAGTCTGAATACATTACCTATGTCTTGTTATACTATTATTTTGAAACAATTAAAATTTTACACATACCAGATATAATTAAAACAATGAAATAAAAGTAAAACTCTTTTGAAAGGTTCTCTGTTGCTTAAAATTGAATCTGAAGAATTGTAAAGTGTGAACAGGAGCTTAACTAACACTGCATGATCGGCAAATAGAAAATAATTAAAAATTTTCTGAATAGTCTTTCTCACATTTTTTAGACGATTCCCAAATTCTAAATTCCGTGGAAATAACTGTAGTTATTTCAAAGAATTATATCAATACGTAAACTAGCAATAGCAGAAAAAAAATATAAATATCTAGTTAAAAAATACCCCCCCACACACACACACAAATAAGCTATTTCGTGCAAGATCCATTGTATAGCTCTATACTATTTAGCAAGCTATTAAATTTTTTTCAGAACTAGTGTCCCCTTTTTTAAAAAGTGTACGACTTGTATTGTCAAATCAAATAGTTTTTTTTTTTAATCAATAGAAGTCCGGAAATATCCACAGTAATGGGTAATTCACGGGTAATACCGAACTTTAGATTTTTTAAGGTGGCTACTAGTTATTACACACATAAAATTATCAATCAAAAAGCAACTAGAGATTCTAAGAAAATTTAAACAATAATTACTGCCGCGATTTAGAAATACTTGGAGTTTGATTTAATTCTGAACTCTGATTTGATGCATAAGGGAAATTAATACTGAATATGCCTATATGGATAATCTCAAAGATGTTCTTCTGAAGATCAGGGTTAAATATTCAAGGAAAATAATTGGCAAGTATGTATTCATTTACATTTTTATTTTTGCCCAGGCAGCTAAAATGTTGTTGATAAAAATAAAATATTAGTTAAAAAATTATAAGCATTGCACAGTTTAGAAAACTCATAAAAATACAATGCATCTTGTATGAGAGGTAGCGTATTCTTTATAATAAATTTAAGATAATATTAGAAAAATACAAATTCTATATAAAGTCCTTCCATAAATTCATGCTTAATCGTTTTACGCCAGTTCCATAAGTTTTGCCGTTATACAAAACCAGTTCTTTTGTTAAAATACTTAAAAACTTAAGTCAAAAAGTTAAGTCATGATTTAAAGAATGTGCTCTGAATCAATCGTTTCTGTTAAGTTGCATTAACATACTTTTTCTATTAAAATTTGTAAAATGTCGTCCAAGATTCCATGTTTGCATGTCGAAAATTCTAAATACGTTGGACAGAGAAATTTCCCTTCAAAACAAAGAAAATAAACAACATCCAAAAAATTGGAACATTAAAAAAGTTAACCTCATAGGAGTAAATTTGCTGAATCCTTTTGGCCCATTTCGCACGAGAAAATGGCATCATTGTTGTATTTTCCATTTATAAAATAGAGCATTTTCCGGAAAATGACATTGCGTGACTTATAGTATAATGTTTGAAAAAATTACTTTTCTTTAAAGTTAAAAAACTGTCGGGAGATCAATATTAAAAAAATTTGCCTATCAAAAATAAAGAAAAATAAAAAAACATTTTTGCTATAGTAGTATTTATTGAAAAAATATAAACTTTTAAGAGTTCTTTTTAGGGCTGAATGTATTTCAACTTCTTTATTTCAACTGCATACAAAAGTATTAGAGTAAAATTTTGAGCTTTTTTTCCCTCGGACGTTAGTGTAGTAAATCTTTAATATACCATACACAGGGTATCCCAAAAGTAGGTACGTATATTCGTGAAATCGACACTTAAATAATCTCAGGTACATGATTATAGTGTTTACAATATCATAAACACTTAATACATTTTAGTTTCAAATGTAAAAGGTTCGCCTAAGCATATTTATATTTTAGCAAAATAAATAAATAAATAAAAAATGCATGATTTTATTTGCAACTCAATTATGATAACAAAAAATATAGATTTAAGAAATAGAGAAAAATTCATGCATAAATTCTATGTCGAAACTTTATCGAAATTTTTAATATGGGTTCCATCTATACGTTTATAAATTACAGATATAGCTTAAATACTGCAAAATACATTCTAAAACTATTCGGAAGATACTGTGATAAAAGAAAGCAACTCAAAAAATTTCTGAACTGATAGAATGTGATTTTTAAGTTTAGCTTAACAAGTCATTTTTTTTAAAGATAGAGCATTGTTTTAATGAAACCCCATACAAAGGAATCAAAACAGAATGAAATATTGGGAGAACACTTTAAGCAGGTATGAAAAAGAGCCAACTTTCACAAAAAATTTCCTTACCTTTGGAAAACCTTGTACTAAGTACAACGTGACGATTTTACTGTAATAACTTTTTTGGTAGGTGGTCCCTCCCCCCACATGAGGATTTTTTTTCCATACTAAATGCATATTCTTCACTCCCTTATCACAGACACGTATACATTTATGTGCGTTGCAGTAGTCCTAACCCCCTCCATGAAAAATTTCTAGCTACGCCACTGCACGAGCCTCTTTACTGTTAGATGGGGAATCTAAAGATGGCAATAGTTTGAGCTGAAATTTGGAGACGATTTGTTCTAGCCAGTTTCGAGCCATAAGGACTCAGGCAATGTGAATTTTGGAAAAGAGTTTTTCCACTCCATCCTAATGATCAATCGGCTATAACGCACGTAAAATGTTATCGCAACATGCCCCATATCAGCCGAATCCCGTAATTTAATTTTAGAAAATGTTTCAGAATTCCTTGGCTCATACGCGGAAATATATAATATTTAACATTAATTCCGATGCAAATTTTGGGGATTTTCTATTTCATTCAAGTCAGCCATGAGTTCGAATCATTTATCAGAAATGAACTGGATTTTTTTTTTTTAAATGGGTGGGCACTTACTCATCAAGCATTCGTAGCTACTAAGGCCCGAATCACTGACCATATTATTACGGGAAATATATTTCCCGTAATAATTAGTTACCCCCTATGAAGGGACGGACAAGTTAACACCTATGTCCAAGCCGGGGTTTGAACCCCAACCCTAGGCATGATAGAATGGTTCTGTAGCCACTATACCACCTAGGCGGCATGAATTGGATGTAAGAATATTGTTAAAAATAGATGGTCTAACCTGAGAGCCTGACTGACTTCCTAGAAATACAGGATTTATTTGCCACTGAAATCAGCGATAGAACTCGAATGATCAAAATGGCTAACCTTGCAGAGTAAATTGAAGATCACGTGGCGGACGAAAGCGCTATTTCACTATCCGCTTTCCATCAATGCCATTTCAGCATTGTTTAAAGCGACATTAATTGCATGATCAAAGAGAGTAGCTGACTTTTTTTCCCTTTGGGTACGTCAGTTCTTTATTCAGATATGGAAACATCATCTATGTGTTCCGTACAAGTGGGCGTCGATCTTCGCCTTTAGACGCTTGATGATATGATGCGGAACTTTTATCACGAAGATAAACAATGTGTATTTTAAAGTTCTGTGAGCAAAATTCGTGCATGATGAACGCCATTTATTATCAGAAATCTGCCCAACAATTCTTTTGCTGTCGACTAAAATTAAAACACGTAGTTTTTAAAATGAGATTAGTACACAAGTAAAACAAGTATGAAATGTTGTCATAAAAGCCAGTCTTGCTTAGACCAAAGGCGGATCCAGGGGGAGGGCGCAGGGGGCGCGCGCCCCCTCCGAGAAAAGTATATTTACACTAGATAAATGGGGATTTCACCAATATTGCGTGTTCTTTACACTAGATAAAATGAGTATTTACGATTTGCGCCCCCTCCGAAAAAAGTTTCTGGGTCCGCCCTTGGCTTAGACATATGTAATGCATGTACTATATGAACAATACATTATGCATTTGCATACGTATGCATGTAATGGCATAGAAAACTATTAAAGTTGTATGTACGTAACTGCAAAACGAATGACAAAAATAAATAAAAGAACGTCACTATTAGGTCCAATTTTTAAACTACTGAATTTAATCTATGTAATCATACAAAACCCTGTAAAACAACTATAAATGATATGTCCACTATTTACAATGGTGGACAAGCATATGTATCGACTTTTTCTTTTAAAACAGGTTGAGTGAGTAAAAGGCACTTTAAACAATAGCGGACCACAGACCGTAATACATTAAAACTCTTTTGCGTTCTTGTGGGAAAAAAATATATATTAACGTTGCAGACAATTTTTTTTAAATGAGATACTTGCTGCAGTATACATTTTAAACGCATAATAGGTAATTTTCAATAGATGTATACTGATGACATTTAGAGCAAAGAAAAGCGAGCAGGCAAACAGACAAACCCAAATAATAAGCTTTTCACAGTTTCGTTGAAATGAACAGGAAATTTTAATTGGTTGTCATCAGGTATTAAAAGACAGTTGCTGAAATTTTAAACTGACGATATACATTAATTTCATTACAAGAGAGAAAGTAAATTTATAATCAACCCCTTAGAATGCGTCTTTGTTTTATTCAGATACAGGGATGATGTCCAAACATTTCCCAGTACGTGGGTTGGGTGTTCATTTTCTATTATACAAACGTTTATAATTAAAATGCCCGGTTATCTGACAGGATACATTTATCCCGAAAGTAAATAATAAAATTCTGAAATTTTCCTTGGCAAAACTTACGAACATTTAACATTATTCATGATATTGAACTTAGCCCTAGGATTAATTTGCTTACGGATAAAATTAAAATAATCAAACATCAGACTGCAGATGCAAAGAAAACAAAACTCCTAAACGGTTGCCAAACGCTGCAAGACAATTTATAGAATTTGGAATGTTGCCAACTCATTTTCAATAATTATTAGAATCAGTTATGTTATTACTGCTTTATGAATTTTTTTTTCTTAAAGAGAAAATATTTTACATTATAATTTTATTTTACGTGTGTACATTCAAGAACTCTTTTCTGCCAAATTTTAATTATGTTTACAAAATAAATAATTCACGAAACAACATTACTTTGCCCAGGGAAATATTAAACGTTTTTGAACTCATTCGAAAACTGGCTACATAAATATCTGGAAATTAATTTCAGCGAGGGAGAGAATATTGCCGATATGTTTTCTTCCCTCCGCACTCTATTCCTCTCCAATAACTCAAAAATGACATCCCCACACTGTGATAACAAAATCATCCAATCAATACTGAATATATTTTCAGTGCCGACGAAAATTTAATTTTCTTCCATAAAAAAAGCTTAACAAATAAGTTGCTTAATATATTTATTCATTTTTAAATTATTTTTTTTTTTTTTTGACCTCTCGTGTGAATGCCATAAAATGCACTCAGAACATAATATAGAAGAGGACCATCTGCTTACAAAATTAACTTTTAGTGAAAAAAGCAATGAGTTTATTATAAATAAAGTATTTCGAAGGGAAAAATATCCCATCCATAACAGAAAGAGCATTAAACAGCTACTTTAGTTTTCAATAATTTTACTGAGATTCCAAATGTACTCTACTGGCATAAGCATACTATATCTTACTATACTGGAGAAAATGTGCGACAAGCTTACAACTTTTGTGTAATTTTATACAGAAAAAAATTGCCAAGTCTCGCTATTTTGAAATTCAGAAACAGAGTTTCTCCCAATTATGGCTGTGTACAAAAATTTCGAATTATTTAATTGCCAGTTCAGATGAGCGAATTTCGGGTATGAAAACAACTTCATTAAACAATATGCTAGCATAGTCTTAAAAAAATTAAAGTATTGACGGAAAATTTCCCTATTATGTTTATTTTATTTTATACATTCATTTATTTTTTACAAGTACTGTGGCTCGCTAAATTATTAGGGACAGTTGCACTTGTGATTAGTTCGAGCACACTTGACTGAAGTTTGAAGTGATATAGCGCGGCAGGTATGGATTACGAACGTTATTATGCACTTGTCTACGAAGAAATTTTAGGGTGTTTTAATGTTTTATGATATTTCAACTGTAAAATAGAGCTGTAGAGTGACAAATATGCTGTGGCATCATACGTAACCCAGTGTATACGTGTGTGTGTGATTAGATCTATTTAGTATACTAAAATATTTCCACAGCCGCCAACTCTTACACTTTTTTCGGAAGATAATCCCCCACAACTTTCAAACAGTTTTATTTTACATTAAAATTCAGATTTATTTTAAGTTTGAATTACAGAAAAATATAGTGGTAGATAATCTCTTCCCAAAAAGCGAGTTGCTAGCTATGTATTTCACACTAATATTTATTGAATCGTTCTGGGGTAAGCATAATGACTTTTCAAAAATACAGAAACTACGATGTTTGCCAAGGCGTGGAGAAGCCAAAGGAAATGCCATTCTTATTTCCTATTTATTATAGTATGTATTTTAATTATATGTTTTTTTTAGCTCAACATTATGAAGTAATGTACAATAAATAAAAATAATAAATCATTTATCGTATTCAGCGAGCGTAACTGAAGCACAGAACTATCTTTTTTGTGACTATTCCAAACGATTTGGTGACTCATTGAAATATTTTTATTTGTAAAAAAAATGTCTGGCATTACTCTCTTTAACTATTAGGAAAGGGTTAAGATTGTAGTACAGATCCAGTGGAAGATGCGAAACAGCAAAGGGCAAGGGGATATTTTTTTTTCTCTAGTTTTACGAATTGGAGTGTTGTTTACCAACAAATTTATTAAAAACTCACTTACATATAATTGGTATAAAATTCTGTATCTTTTTTACGTAACTTTTTAACTTATTGTATATGTTTACAACCAATATTTAAGGAATAAAAGCGTAAGTCAGTGTTTTTTGGGACACCTGTATACACACACACACACACACTTATATATATGTAATGAGTTTCTTCTCAAACACATTTACTAAAAATTATAATACGCTAAAATTATGTATGCGCTCATTAAAATTTTCATGTCAATATAGTAATGGATGATTTTTACTAAATTGATAACTTTTTGAGCTGTTTTAATAATATAAAATTCTTGCAGTGGGGGGGGGGTGGATTTTGAGAAGTAAAAATCAAAGTTATCAAGCAGTATGATTTTTTGCATGCATTGTGTTTCAAAATGGCTGTAACATCTTTTTCTACCTCATATAGTAGCAATAATAACGACAGTTAAGAAAAAAAAATCACAAGTACACTTTTTTTAATTGCAAATTGATGTTTCCAGTGTAGATGGTCAACTTGAAAACACTAACCAATCATCGATTAATATAAAATAAGTAAATAAATAAACACTTTAACTTATTTTTAACGCATTATCAGACATTAACACACTCGTGGAAGTAAAGAATTTTTATACTAAATAACATCTAATGTTGAGTTGTTTTTCAGCTGTAATTAATATCCGTCGATTACTAGAAGCTGTAGTGTAGAGATGTGCAAATGCTGCTTCTCCGGTTGTCCCGGATACTATCAATATCAATTACACAAAACGCAGCATTCAGTATGGCAATTCACAGACGATCATGAACATGTTCCATCATTTACAGATATTATCTCAAAAGAAGTTTCCTCCGATGAAAATCAGAACAGATTGTGATTGATTGATATTAAGTACATTCATGCATTCACGCGTAATATATGTTCAAACGTTTTTAATCATCCAACATCAGAGAGCAATATTTTTTTGTGATGGTCGGGATACATCTTGAGAATTTAACGTTGTGAAAATAACGTTCTTTACGTCGAAGGGCTTGGACTGAAGAAGTTCAAAACAATTTTTGAACGAAACGCGTATCCTTTTTCCTTTTACTTCTTATGTGTGTTTTTTACAAAGTTTTTTAATTACTTTATCGTTTAACACCAGTATTTTGAGTGTTTTTTCAGTTGTGAAAATAGTTTGTTCTTGCATTACACCGAGGAAAAATTGAGCGTAGCATTTTCCAACGATAGTTAAACAATCCCTTCGCTGTTATTCAACATATCAATGTCGGACACTAATACTTATTATCCAAGACAGTATTTGTAAATATTGCTTTCAAGCATTTCCTATATGCTCTAAAGATACAATTCAAGCAAAGTTTGAAATACTCGAAAATTGTCTTTTAACCATGACGGAAAGATGCTGTGATGAGTACTTCAGTGAAAACTGTGAAATTATTTTCAAGACAAATGTGGGGAAAGCATGTAAAGTTTGACAGCGTTGGTTAAAGTTCGTTCTGAGGGTTTTCTTTGAACGTAGGGGAAGGTGACCCAAAACGATCCCCTTAAGGGGGAAAACTTGCATAAAATAACACAAACGTTAAATAAAGCTTTGGTCCTTTGCCAAAATATTTTGCACCATAAACATATTTTAATTTTTTAAACCAAAACAGAGTAAAGAGAAATTTTTTTTATAGAAAGAATTCAAAGAATCATTTTACCCTCACCCAAGGACAAAATGATCCCTCTTTTGAAAATAATTATAAACTGTTTTTTACTGACAAAATAAAACATGTAAAAGTAATTATGACTGTACATAATGAAATAAAATAAGTTTTATAATGGTGTTATGCATAATTTATTTTATGATAATTTTTAAAATAAATTAAGTGTCACAAACAATAAGATGGAATATTTCACAACTATAATTCAAAAATTACGGTCTGCAATAAATGCAGAAATAAATTAAATAATGTAATGAGGAGTCGCGCATTTTGAGAATGGTTGAAGGCATAACATGATGGCTAAGACCCGGTACTGGTATTCTGGTACTCCGGACTGGTTTCTTCAGTCGGTGGATCATTTTACCCGGCAATAAAGGCTGCCCATTACTACTGGATGGCTCAGAAAAAACAAACTTATAAAGCAAGTGTGAATCCAATCTAAAAACTTACTCCATTTAGTAAACCAAGTCTTATTTCTATTCATGAAAGACTGTATGTAAGTGCTTACCTTATAACAGATGTTGCAAAACCCAATATTTCGAAGAATTCTATTTAGACCGTAATACTGCGACCGATTGAATACTGCCATTACTTCTTTACTTGGCACAACTAGTTTACGTGTGTAGTAAATAGCGCTCGCTGCCTGATCTAAGAAAACATATGTCGATCTTTTGCCCGCTAGGATCATTTTGGGCCACTATACCCTGATATGAACAAAATCCCCTTTGAAAAATTGTTTTGTTATGAACCCTTTGAAATTTTTTTCATTAAATATATAATTTTCATTAACACCTATAAGGCTAAATGAACATAGTCGAAACAAATAATATCTCTACAATTATAAACTTTTTAGAGACGATGGGCGGTAATTCATCAAGAAATTTGCACTTAAGAACAAGATACCGCAGTAAGGCTGTTGGCAGGGAATCAGATCAAAGTACTTTATATCGATTTCACGCACAACAATAGCAATTTGTTATCGAACAATAAACGTGGACATGAGGATCTCAGCGATTGTCAGCAATTTTTTAAAGAGGTAACAACATTTGGGGTCCTAAACTGTCGAGGGACAATCAAAAAGGGCAAATAAAAATTCTGATAATTCAGGGATCAACTTTCAATTGGTTTCAAATGAAGGAATCATTATCCTAAGACAGAGAATATATTAGCTCATTTGTCCAGTTGCAGTCGATCAGCCATAAGAATGCAATGACTTTTACCGCATGGGAAATTCTATTACCTAAAGAAAAAAGCGTTTTAACGAATCTAGATAGAAAAATTGGACGCTCTCCCACAATCTTTGGCGTGAGAACACTCATCATAGAGATGATTTATCAGATTGATTCTTTCTTCTTAAAATAGACTTGCATATAATGAGAGTGTGCAAAAGAATAACAAGCATCCATCAATCATAAAACATTAGCCAGGCACAACTGGTTGTTATGACGACGGGGTTACATCTTTTATCTGGCACAATGCACGCCCCCCTTTTATTGTATCGTTAACCATCGGGGCTCTAATTCAAGGATATTTATCGCTTATTATGCCTAGAGTTACGACGCATTTTACGGGAGGATTGCAAATATATGACTTGAAGCTTTGAGGAGATAAATAACTAGCACCAAGTGGAATACAGAGTAATTAGCGATCAACTGAAGGGGCACTTTCAAATTATCGCCTTTCGCATCATTGTTTAAGCGAGTGCATTTGCTAATTGATAATCAATGTTACTGCTTGTTGTTTTCGCGGGAAAACGAAATGTAAGCCGTGATATCACGCAACAGGCATTAGTTAATGAGGGACAAAAAAAGTGTGTGTGTGTGCGCGGAGGGTGGGGAGAGGGGGCTGTCATGAGTAAGGTGACCGTACGTCCCGTTTTGAACGGGACAGTCCCGTTTTTAGGTGGTTTGTCCAGTTGTCCCCAAGCACAGCTTCGGGACACCGTAATGTCCCGTTTTTATAAAGAGAGCAACCCATCCCACGGTAACGATTTCAATAAAGGCTGCTAAAAATCTAAAATCATCCAACGACAGTGTCTGTAAAAAAAAAAAAAAACCTGACCTCCCTCCCTCCCCTCTGAGACGCAAAGAAAACGCCGGAGGGTGTATTGTTTTTGTGTTTGTTCTTCTAATGTTCTTTTTTGTTAATTATTTCAATTTATTTAAATTTTATTTCTTTTTTTAAAGTCATGTTCCTCTTTTGCTTATTCCTCCCCTCTGCCGATCTCCACTTTATTTTCACTTTTCACTCTAGTTTTTTACGAAATTTTTTCCTTCCGAATGACAACTTCCTTTTTCTGTGCGTCCTTTTGTTTACATTTCTCACTTTCCCGCTTTCCTGTCTTGGGCCGGATGGTGTTTTTGAAATCGAAGAAGGTCCTACCCCTTGTGCCATTCGAAACGTACATCTTGCACTATTTTTTATAGTATATGTGTGTTTTAGCAAACGTTTTTTTTTTCATTTTATTTTGATATTAACAGTAACACAAGCTTTTTAGCGCGTTTTCTAAACAACTGAAAGATACCCAGACCTGTCAATTCAGTCTCCCTGCACTATTACCTTTAAAAACAGTAGATGTCCCGTTTTGAGGAAGAAAATAAATACACTATTGCTAAAAAAATAGTAGATGTCCCGTTTTGAAGGAAAAAATAAATGGTCACTTTAGTCATAAGTCATTACTGTCTGAATGAAATAAGAGTAAAAGAAAAAGCAAGTCGAATGAATGATATTATTTTGAGAATTAACACCTATATCTACTAATATTTCAGATGCTGAAGTAGTAGTAGAAGAGAAGCAGCGTACGTGGGCGTTGTTAAGAAAGATTTCACAGCATTAGTAGTAGAGGTGCCAATAATTAGCTTTTTCTTCACCTTCTGAATAGGATCCAAATTGTGTCAGGAAAAGTGTAAGGAGTTATAAACCATCCCATTTGTTTCCACCACAAATCCTTGGCGTTCACGAGGTCTATAAAAGGCAATCCAAAAAACTATATTACATAATGATTACAGTAGTGGTTCTCCAATTTCTTTTGGACTTCAGAAGGAATTCGCCAAAAGAAAAGATTGGGAACCATTGAACAACATATCTGGTTACAAAATCTGTTCCCTCCTGGCAAAAAAGTCTCACTTGTTACACTACTGCAATCTACCTTTTGCCTTTCGACGAAAATCTAAATTACAGCGATTATTTCCAGCAAGAACGCAAGAAGCTCTAAACGCCACATTTAGTATGGTATAGGTAGCTCTCTCTTTAGCGTACGAATATGCACAAAAGAAGCATACACGCACCAAGACTAAAATATTTGAAACGAATAAATGTCGTAAAATTATAACTATTTTCCATAATAGATATGAAAAAAAACTAAATATAAAAAAACTGAATCTTGAAAAAATTCCTGCCATTGGCTCTCTAATTGTTCAAAAATAAAATTTTAAAAATGCCATAAATATTTTGACCACAGTAAAAATAAAAAAACATTAAGTCAACGGCAAGGGAGAAAAAAACAATAATAAGCAGACCTTCTTTTCACAATTTGAGCTACAAATGCTTTAAGGAAAACAAATTTTAGTGGGTAGTTTAGTTTTAATGACAAAACTAAACTTTCAACACAAAAATAACATTTTTAAACATTTCGCTGAAATCTCATGCGCTTTAATTCTGCTGTGCGATAATGCGTTTTTAAAAGTTCTGAAAATTCTTCAGCATTGAAAAGTTTTTCAATTTTTTTAAAAGCTATTGTATCTTTTGTGAATCGATATCTAATTTTTTTTCATGTATCGGATGTATTTTTTTTATTGGGGTCAGAGATTGGTGTTTAAGCTAAATGTACAGCTTTTTTGATAAGCCGAGCAGCCTTAAGTATACGTATACAAAAACTTAGCTGCACACGAAGCACCAATTTTACGCAATTCTGTGGATAAACCTGCACATCTGAGAAAATAGAAATATTGATTCGTGTTGAGAACGTACAGGTGAAAATATCGGGTCTATAGGTGAAACGTGTCATACTGATGCAACTGATAGTGATTTATTTGCACAGTGTTTAACATATCAAACAACTTGGTTTAAGAAACAAACCTACACTAGGATTATGAATAAATTATTTTTCAGATTTATCAGAAGGTTATGCATTAGCAGCATTGGATTCGTAATAAAATAATGATTGAATAACATAAGATGAGAATTTTAAAAATATTCTCTCAAGAAATACTTTATAATTCAGGTTGGACATTGTTCCCCTCACTGTAAAAAAAGAAAACAAAAAAAGAAGAAATCAAAAGAATAAAAATGTTTGTTAATGGCAAATTAAACAATTTTAATATTTACATTTCCCTTAGTTATTCGTTGTAATGTTTCACATCTTTCAGACTTTATTATTATTACTTAACAAAAGCTAACATTTATAATTAAATGATTCAATTGTTTATTTCTATTGACCGTTATGTAGAAAAACTAAGAAGGAGCCAAGGTACTTTGTGTTTTAAACACAAAATATTTTATAATTTTTTTTTATTTTTATACATGGACGTATAAATTGACAGATAGGCAGAAACAAAGCATAATTTTACAAGTTGCTAAAAGCTCAACAACCATGAATGGTAAAATTACAATTGAAATTAAATGGAACTACTGCACTTAAAACAACCAGATACAATGAACAGTTTTACGAACAATCGTGAAGAAATCTTTGTGGCATGACGAAACGCTGCCAATTAAAGTTTACAGCATTTTTAAGAGTGTTGATTTGAATACCTCAATAGCGTTGGACAGTTAACGAGTCTCAAATGAAATACAACAACACTAAAGTCAAAGACTGGATAACGCATAAAAAGTTCAGTATTGCATGGCAAACAAATAAAGGTTTGGAGCTGAATATTAGCAATTCAAATTTCTGTTGAATTAATTCACGGCGAACAAACTGTTTGAGGGTTGAGTAATGCATTAAGTCAGTAAAGCGAATGTATAATCTCGTCTTTTAATTTATTACTTCAATTGTCACTTTCATTCTTTTATATATGTATATGCTAACAACCTATAAAAAAACAGCATAAAAACGCAGTAAGTTTAAAGAAAAGTCTGCACATCATCTGCATATCATGGTATTACAGGATTACATGATGAAAAATGGCATTAAACAAGAAATATAAATCATATAAAATATACCTATTTTAAAACTACTTGTATAACATTTTTCTTATTTGTATATATACTACAGTATAATGAATAATTTACCTGTTCATTCTTATCGTTGCAAAAGCATAGTTACAGAATTTCAAGCGAAGAAAGCAAACGAAGGAACATCACTTCAGTACTTCTTCAAATCATAGTCCTTTGAAAGTAATCTCTGAGAATTTTTCTGTGTTCCCTTTCTGAAAGAGCTGTGAATACTATGTCCGCCATTTTTAATGGAAAGTATGGTATTACAGACTTCAATAACATATACGAATTCTATTTTGTATGAAATAGATCAACGACATTTCAGTACTTCTTTAGTCCTTCGAAAGTAATCTTTGAGAATTTTTTTGTATCCCCTTTGTAAAAGAGCTGTGAATACTATGCCCTCCATTTTCAATGGAAAGTATGATGTCACAAACTTCAGAAACATACGCTGAATTCTATTTCGTTTCAGATGGATCAATGTCTCTAAAATCCACCTTAAACAATACCCAAATAGAACGGTCTTGTAACTATTATTGTGTATATGAAATTAGAGGACAAGTAATAAAAACAAAAACTACCGAGTTCAAAATTCAATTTCAGGTATTCGGATTTAGTTTATGACGTGTGATATGTTCGTCGCCTGGATGCGATATATTTAAACAACGGATAGCAAAAGTCGAATCGCAAAGTTCTGCACAACTCTCGCACAAGAGAATTTTTTCTGCCTTCAATCGACCAGAATCAACCTTTTAATTATTGTAACACTTGGACCAGTCGTCGTAATCTTGTATTCGGTTGCAAACTTCTTTTGAGCCGCAATCGTGTTGCTATTGCTCGAATAATAAACCTAGACCACATATGGGCAACCGCCGGTCCACGGGCCGCGACCCCAACGTCTGATCCGGCCCGCGGAACATATCAGAACCCACATACACTACTCAAAATCCCATATAAATCCCAATTATACGGCCCGCGACTTTGCTAACATCCTGAAGTTTGGGCCGCGACTCTCCTCATCCTAAAGTTTGGCACGCAACTTTCGAAAGGTTGCCCATACCTGACCTAGACGATTGAGGATGAAGGTATATTCTATACTCAATGACGCCGTATTTCAACAAGTTGCAAGTGAAGAAAAAATACCGCTCTCATCACGAACGAATAGATGGCTGTTTACTGTGTCCCTAAACTAGAAGATTAGATTGTAGAATTATACGTGTAGGTGATGCACACAACTGGTATAGACGAAATGGTAAAAAATTTCTAATCCGTAGTATTGTGGTTAATCACACCAGAACGACTAGTTGTGTAAAGAGAAATTATCGCTCGATTTTTGGAGTCATAGAATTACCGTTTGTGAGTCTACCCATTAGCGCACGCAGCGATTTACAGATATTTTCATCTGGGTACAAGCACCAGATTATAGAGGAGATATCTAAAAATTGGATACGTGGGTTCAGAAGTGTCTCGATCTATGGTCTAATGCTTATAGGGAGTACAAAGATTCATAAATTCTAGTTCCTCCAATTATTTTCTAGATGTCAGTGGCATACTTTTTTTTCAGTGTGGCTTGTAAAATGAATGACAAAATAAATAGCTTGTTCATGCTTAGAAAAAAAATGCCCTGCATTAGACCGCCAAGTTTAAAGTGATGATTCTTGATCGAAAACGAACCTGAATGATCACCAAAAAGTGAAAAAAAAAAAAAAAAAAAATGAAAAAGTGAACAGGTGAGTGGTGAACACGTTAAGGAAGAGTTTAATTAATTTGAGATAGTCAACAGTTAAGTTGTTAGAATGATTCTTTTTTCTTATCAGGTAAATAATATTTTTGTCTACTGAAAACCGCTTTTCGATAAAAATTGGAAGAACTAGCGAACGTTAACATTTAATACTGTCTTTAACATGTTCTTTTACCCAGAAATCTCTCACTTTTTTTAAAAATTCACTTAACATATGCACATCTACACAGCTCTGACACTATTTATGACTGAGATAACTGTAATAAATTTCCACAAATGTTAAGGATTAGGATTATAGCCACTTCGGTTCATTCGATAAACTAGTTCATTAACTTTTTGAACATTTTCTAATTACGAACACCCAATTCAAATTAAATTACATAAATTAGATTTCAGTAATGAAAATTGAAAATGATTAGGCACTTTAATAAGAAAGTAGTTTTATTATTGAAACTGAACTTATGCTTCAGACAGAAAGCGGGTAACAGAGAAAATTATAAAAACTGCATTTCAGGGGTGAGGGGTATTCTCTAGATATATTATTCATACTCAGAGAGAGAAAGAGAGTGAAACTGTTTGCATTTAAATTTATAATTTTTCAAATTAATTCACATCTGTTGCTTCAATCAAAAATCATTTTCATATTTTCATGCTGTTTTGCTTACCGTTAAATCTACTTATCATTACGTTATTAGTATTATTAGTATCTTTTTTATTCAACAGAATCAAAAAGGTTCATACATCATGAAAATTATCTAAAAGAATCTTTAAGACTTGGAACCATGGTGCAAAAACATTCAAAAGTTGGTGTTTCCAGTTTGCCGTGAAATTAAAAGTAATAAACACAAATCATGCCAAACGCATCAAGTATAAAATACTTTTTAATACAACAGTTCTTTATTAGCCGAATTTGGTGATATATGGTCTCCCAATTTATTGGCGAGAGTTTGAGAAAGCGCTTAAAAAGCAGTATATTGCAATTAATGTAATTTTGGAAGATCTTGTGAAATAACTTTAAATTTTATCCTTTGATATAATCCGTTGAATGACTATGAATTGTTATAAATGTTTATTTACTGTACATACTCAACTATGTTTAAAATCGACTAACGTCGCGCAATTGCCATAGACCGTTTCTCCTGTACTAGAACTATAAGAGCTACAGGCACTATTTTCGATGGAGAGCATTGTTTTTTAATCTCTAATAATAATCCTCCTATATATATAGATTGAAATAGTAGAAAATCTCTAAAATGCATATATACATGATATAAAACGGGGACGTAATGTTTGGCGCGGCGTAGGGTCATTACATCGTCGTCAGGTTCAGGAGAGGCGAGGCGGCTCGGGACTCTGGCAGCCCCGCCCGCCCGCTGCTAGTACTCGTATTCGGGCCAAGTAAAGGGAGATCTTGAGAGTTTAAGAAGACATATTTTTATTTGGTTTCACATAGTTTTACATGACAACTGAAGTCACGAAGAATCTATGCTCCGAGCTGTGTTTCAACTTATATAACCTCGGATCACGTGTTCTATACAGTATCACGTGTACTAAAAGAGATGCATTTATTGGTTGTTAAACTGCTCGGGCCTGCTAACCTAAGTTAATTCTTTCGAGGTATGGCGACTGCAGACCGTGGGAAACAGGGGAGATATATTACTTGCGTTTGAATTAAATTTAGATCCTGATACTAATCCTTTGTTAAAAACGAAAGTTACTACGCACTGAAGAATTTTGAAGCAAGCAAATAGAAATTTTGAATTTTGAGAGGATGTTTAATTTTATATGTTACATACATATATACATATTGAAATAGTAGAAAATCTTTGAAATGAACTTTAAAAATCTGGAGTGACTCCACTCGACTTTCCGAACACTTACGATTAAGATCATTACTAAGCATTTAAATAAATTTTAATCGATGAATAATTCAAACATATATACCAAATTGAAACTCAATCGAATGCACCGTTCAAACGCTTGCGCACTTTCAAGAATTTCTCCCCATGTGCCATTATGCCATAATATAAAAGAAATTTTTGTCGTAGCCCTGTAGAAAAACTATAAGTCTTACCAAAACTATAACACACCAAAATCAATACCGGTCTTAAGATGGTGATTTATAACATATATACCCAATTTCAGCTCAATCGAAGGTACCATTTAAACGCTAGCGCACTTTAAAGAATTTCCCCCATAGGCCAGAATGTAAAAGAAATCTTTGTAGTAGCCCTGTAGGAGAACTATAAGTCCTATACACATCCAAATAAATATCGGTTTTAAGATAGCGGTTTATAACATATATACCCAATTTGAGCTCAATCGAATGCACCGTTTAAACGCTAGCGCACTTTCAAGAATTTCCCCCCATAGGCCATAATGTAAGAGAAATTTTTGTCGTAGCCCTGTAGAAAAACTATAAGTCCTATACACACCAAAATCAATACCGATCTTGCGACAGTGGTTTATAACATATATACCCAATTTGAGCTCAATCGAATGTATCGTTTAAACGCTAGCGCACTTTCAAGAAATTCCCCCCATAGGCCATAATGTAAAAGAAATCTTTGTCGTAGCCCTGTAGAAAAACTATAAGTCCTATACACACCCAAATCAATACCGGTCTTGCGACGGTGGTTTATGAGATATATATCCAATTTGAGCTCAATCGAATGCTCCGTTCAGGAGCTATCGTGTTCACTCACATACACACAAACACACATACACACACACACACATACACACATACATACATACATCTCGTAAAAATAGCATAAATGGATTCAGAAGCCCTCAAAACGTGTAAAAACACCAAAATCTCGAAGTCGAATTTTTTCATGATTACAATACTTTCCTTACATGGTACATGTTCGGAAAGTAAAAATGTCTGCTAATACAGTGTAGTATATTGGAATTCTATTGAGTGCTCATATCAAAGAACTATCAATGCGACATTTTCAATGAAGTGCATGGTACAGTATGTAGGAACAACATATATAAATTTCTTAGTAATCGATGTATATTTACGGCGGTGGTGCACGGATGAACAGGCAGACAACCGAAGTCATAATTACTGTTCAACTTAGTTGAAAAAATTTTAAAAAATAAAAGATCTTTCTATAAAGAAGTAATGTTAAAGAAGTCAATCAGCTTTATTCATTTAAAAAATTTACAGCACTGTAACCCAAGTAAACTAATTTAAAATGGTTTTAACCGACGAAACGTGATTTTAGTATAATGAATCCAATAATTTGGCCAACACTATGTATAATACCCAAATTGACTTTCTTTTTAAGTGTGTTTTCCTGCTACTGAGAAAATACTCGTACTCTCCTGGAAATAATTTGTAATGCAAACTCAATATCGAGTATTTTTATAATTTCAGCTGACAATTATCCACAAAATATTCCAGGAAAATGATACTGTGCTGCGAAAAAATGTATTTAAAATTAAATGGTAAGTAAATATTCAATTAAAAAAATTGAGTATCCCTGTTCAAAAGGATAAGGATATTTTATTACAAAGGAATATAATTATAACCAAATCATAAAAACAAGCACCTGTGTTCCACACTAATTTATGTTATAAGAATGGAGGCGAATCTTCTCTACTTAGGCGTTAAAGATAAGTAAGTATTCAATATAAAATAAGTATCCACCCAATTAATTAATATGCATAAATGATGAACCATTTTGCTTCTAAAGATATTTAAAACCGAACTGAAGATATTTAAATTCGAAGAAGACATTCAAAATATTTTTACACTTAAAGGAATACTTTTGTATTTATAAGAACAGTCTCACATTTAATTTAAAAGAAGATATTAAACTGCTATAATTTAAATTATAAATAGAATTCAAAGAATAGAAATAGAATTCAAGTAATCCAAGAATACTAAAACTCTCCTCTTCCTTCAAATGATGCAATACGGATGATTAAACGTCTAGACACGCGTTTTAATCTTGACACTGAACACGTGTCTGAATGCACATCGCCAAGGTAACGCTTGAAAAAAAAAAAATTCTGAACTGGAACACACATTTCACAGATCTTGCAGCCACCTTCGCAATTAAAAATTTCAGCAGAAAGAACTTTCGGGAGCGGAGCCAAAAGGCATAAAACTGTCCACACTGAACGGAATATTCAAGCTCGAGGCACCCCCCAACCCCCCCATCCTTTTCTTTCTGTCATGATTCACACGAGTGGCACATTTTTGGAGAAATGACGTCACGTTCGGGTCCCGTTTTTGTTGGACACCATCCCGAACTATTGATTCTGCGTAACCCGGAATTACGTGGCTCCGCGCGTATCAATTGGGATAAGGAAGAGAAAGTGGTGTGTTACAAGGAAGTTGCATTTACAGGACAACCCAGTTGCTGCCTGTTTATGGGCAAATGGATAAAGCCTCTGCTCCATGAATTCTGGCGTTGTTGTTAGGAGTTAAAAGAGTATCTTGAAGTTTGTAGACTTGGGTTTTAATTCAATATTCGAATTCATGTAATGGACTGCTTGAACCTGGATAAAAAAGATAAGAGTGTATTTTTCTTTCCCACTGTATGGTTATTTCGTACACCTTTTATAATGCAAAGGATTAATATAATAAGAAAATTAATCATGGCAGCCATGTTAATTCGCCTCCCAGCAAAAATACCTTGTATATTTTTATCATAGAAACCCCTAAAATAGCCTTTTAATCTTTAAATTAGTATGTTCTTTTTATATACTATAGTCAATTGAAACATAAATTAGGCCACTCACTCTACAAACAAAAAACATACAGACATAGAACAAAAGGGATTAAAAAACAACAAGATACGTCAAGAAAAACGACCAAAACAGTCTTAAAACCACTCAAAAAACATTAAAATTCTAGAATAAAAATTTAAACTGTTGTTATTCTTATTTTGATTTCTGCACGGAAATCTGTCCCCACGATAAAATTGCTGGGTTCACAGTCTCCGAAATATCGCACTTTAAATCTCTAATTGTGTGTCTAAACGAATTTCTAAAAACTTTTAAAACTATATTTTATTTTATTTTATTTATTTATTTGCATCAACAGTTTGTCGACTTTCTAATTAAACTTCTAAAACTTTTAAAATTGATTTATTTCTCCCCGTCTGTCAATAATTCAAAATATTTGGTAACTTCAGTCTGTTTTCTTATTTCTTTACTTTCAGCTAGTATCAACGCAATGAGTACTTATACATAGTTTAAAGATGAATATATTTTATTTACACTTGCATAAAATTCTTTTACACTTTTGTTAAACTTCTTAATACGTAAGTTGTTATTCTGTTAAAGTTTCCTACGTTGAGCAGCTAATGCTTTCCAAACGAAAAAACTAATCTCCGGCGATGCTTTTCCTTTGTATTAAATGACAAAACTGTTTTCTCTTTTGTGGCCGACAGAATATAAATAGGTAGATCGTCCCTCGGGAGAGAATCGCTGAGCTGTTGCAAATACTGAATGGGATTAAGCAGCTGATAGTTCTTTTCTATTTTCTTTTTTCACTCATTTTGTACTGTACGTTGTAGATGTAAGTTGTTCAAATAAAGTATTAAAGCTATCATAATGGAATAATAGGAATGATAATTTAAGTGAAAAAGATGAAATTTGAGTAAGTTTATGTTGTATTGCAGCAAATAATAATAATAATAATAATAATAGAAATTTCTGTTAATTAATTAATTATTGCTTACATGCTTTAAATCTATCATCTGTTATTATTTTTTTTTTGTTTAATTAAAATATCCCTGTGCTGCTTGCCTTTACCTTTATTAGTTTGACCTTTTTTTTTCAATTCAAATGAGGCGGGAAAGAGAAAACAGAGAATTTTTTCAATCACACTAAACAAAAATCGCGGAAAGTGAAGAATATCGATACACTGAGGTAAAAACGATACGAACAAATATATATAACTTCTCAACATCGAAAAACAAATTAAGGCTTGGAGCCTTATAAATAAATATTTTAAAAAACCTTCAGTGTGTGTTTCTCATTAAAAACTCACACTCATCACGTAATTTCAAATAAAATCATGTCTCAAGTACTTAAAACTGAAATCGTGACATTTATACGCATTAGAAAGTTCAATAAGTTAAAATGAAAGAAGGGCAATACAATGTAAAAATTTCTTTCTACGCAAAGTACCAATAGTTAATCATATTTCAGTCGTCAAATCTTTTCTTTCTGTTAACGATACATATGGCGTATCTCTTAAAAAAGTGTAGTAAGATCAATTTTACAGATGTTCGATGCTTGAATGGAAAGAGAGAAAAAAGAGCAGTAAATGCACTTACATAGAAACGTGACTTTAAGGCACTCTTGACAATATCGATTTCTTAAATTTGGAGTTATCCTTCTGTCAACTTTGCTGGAGAAAATCGTTTATCACAGAATGCTGCCAGCTTGTAACATACTTTCTCAATAAGTACACGAATGAAGGAAAAAAAATGTTCTTTTTTTTTAACGTCACCAGAAAACATAAAAGAACTTAAATCAGCACTGCTAGTGCTCTGCTTGACGCTATACGAAGGAGAGCAAGCAGAAAGCCCGCGAGACGCTCTCTAAATTTGGAGTGATATAGAAACACTCGAAAGCAGCTCTCCTATGGGAATTTCGGGGATCTTTTTGAAAGATCTGCCTTTTGAAGAAGGTGCTTTAGAGAATTTTCTTTCTTTCGTAAATATACCAGCAGCTTATTTCTAGCATTTTTTCCTTAAAGCATAGAAACCCCTTTGTGACCGATTAGCTAGCTGCTTTTTAAAAAAAATTTACTGGCTTCTTTTAGCATTAAAATGACATTAACTCCAATACTTTATTTATTTATTTTTTAGCATGCAATCATTTTTCAAAAATCTTTAAAACCACAGTGCGCTACAACACCAACAGTTTGTGCTTGTACATATAATAGTTTGTGCTTGTCATACATTATGTTTTAGAATTTGATTTAAATTATACAAAAAAATTTATAATAAAATGCCAAACTAAAATAGTCACAGACGTTGCATTTAAAACTCTTCTTAAGAATCATGATAATGCCTTCAGGAACCAAAACTAAATATAATAATAATATAAACTAAAATTTTTTTAAAATACAATAAAATGTATATATTTAATGGGCCCACAATTTTTAAACAGAAAATTGTCGAAACATAAATATTTCTAGGTCATGCAAATTCTTGGGTCTAATGAAAAATTTATCCCACGAATATTAGCGGAAACTTGCAATTACGCTTACATGTTTTACTGTACATTCAAAAAATTTAATAAAAATAAATAAACAAATAATAAGTTAAACAAATAATAATAATAATCTGCTTCTATATTAATTCCTATATAGCCTCTATTTTTAATTTTTTTCTAAAATAGACATGCAATCGCAGATATTGAAATGACTTAACCAACGGTAGATCTTTGGGACACGAGATCTGTAGTTACCATTAGATTTTCCACACACCAAAGAGAGTAAAATAGTGAATTTGAAGTCTACCCAGAATACGTGTAGCTATCTTTTCAAACACTAAAGAGGGTATTACATGGGTAATGGAGATGAGATGGACTGGAGATGAAGCGACTTGGGCTCATTGGGGATTCTTTATTCATTCAACAGTCTAGAGAAGATATTTTGGGGAAAACCCTTAATGTGTGTGTTAAGGCAACAATAGATCATTAAAATTGTTTTATATTTATCAGACAATCACTACAAAATTTTGTATAGTGATATAATGTTGCCACCTATGAAAAATATTAGATTCAGGTTAATATCAGAGTTTATCAATTAAGAAATTAATTAAAATATGCTAATTAATGATATTATCTAAAAATCTTCCATTCACATCAATTTTTATCCGTGACAGCTGATTTTTTTTTCATAAGTCAGCCTTATACAGCTACAACAAAAGTTAGTGTTCAACTTTTACTTATAATCCAAATCATAGCAAAGGAAAAATTGTTTTCATAAACATATGTGATTTTCAGAAAAATTTCAACTAAAACAATGCAAAAATGTGAAAAAAAATTATAATTAAAAAAGCCTAATAAAACTAGCACTAAGCTGTCTTCAAACATTCATGAAGGATTTTTTTTACCAAATTTCAGCAAGATTAAAAAAAAAAAATTAATGCGCATGGAACACTTTGAACTTTACAAAACAATTCGAGAATCTTCTTTGAGAAAAGAGCATTTGAAGTCTTGGTATAGCTGTTAGCTGTCGTTTGTTTACATATTTAAAACTATCATAACTGCCATTCTAATCATTATCGAAATGATTTTTTTTAAATTTTAAACCTAGTGAATTGCAGATTAATACTATGTTTTTAAAAAAATCTCGTTCTGCTGAGATATTTTTTGCGAATTTGAAGGTCTATTGTCGTTTTAAATGAACTAATAAATATTCAAATTTTATATCAACTGTAAAACTGAATTTTTTCAGAGTGATACGACTGATATTTCAACTCGATTAGATTTCTCTACACTCTAAAATCATGAAAAATTTTAAATTTTATTTCTACAAAGACTTAAAAAATAATGATTTATTTTTTTAGTGTAGTAAAAGGATATATTAGCAATTTTCTTATTTCATTGAATAGAAAATTTAAAATTGATTTTACAACTTTTCATTAAGAGACAAGAGTATTAAATAGAACAACTCTATGTTCATTATTAATTTAAATTTCTTTAAGTCTCAGTAAGTCTCTTCACCAAATTATTTTTTTTATAGACATCTATTTACAGTCACCAATAAAAATCTTTAAAATAGGAAATACACATGCTCACAAATATTCACTTAAAGGTAAACTCAGCACTTGAGAAAAGGACTCATTAGTAATGCTCATTATTTCTTGGCCAATTTCAAAATTTCAGTCTCATGGTTTAACCTTACATTAAAATTTCAGTATTGACTATCTCTTGGTTGTCATTAAAATCCCTAGATTAAGAAATGAATCTTTTCAATGGAAGTTTATCCCTCTATGAATAAGCATAATACTATATATTATTCAGGTCAAAGACAAAAAATACAAATCTGCTGTGAGGGACAGAAAAATAAAGAAAATAAAGCGGCCATTGTTTGGTAATCATCATGCTTAACAGTGAGGTAATGCCTCCTTCGTACGGTGTCTGATTGAAGTACAAATCAATACAACAGTAGTTTTTATCGTTTCGATCTATCTGTTACATCAATATTAATAAGATAATACAAGCTGATAATGGACTGAATATTGAAATTAGAGGGCGGCTAATAGGTGAAACATTGAAATTGGCGTGCATTTAGATGTAATTACACCCATGTAGTTTTCAACTTTAGGTTGTATGAAATATGCTTTTATTCTTTTAAACAAACAAAATAGTAATAGTAATAATAATAGTTTTTATATATTTTTTTAACATTGCGGAATCATCGAAAAATGGTGTTGAGGTAGCAAATAGCGTTTACAAATCATGAACGGCAATAAAGCAATGGAGAAAATTTAATAAGATTAAACTTATTTTTACAATTTAATTTACAATATGTTGCTTATGCAGAAGACCTTTAATTGTACAAAGTCATACAGTAGATACCTTTTATCGATAATTTCAACTTGAAATTGCAATAAACCAGTGTATTCAAAAAGATCACAAAAGTCATAGAGGATGAAGAAATCAGAAAAATTCCATAGGGCTAACCCACAAAGAAAAATAAAACTTCAGTTTTTCTTTTTCATTTTTTTAAATGAATTTTTATACTTTTCATACAAACTATATTTTTACTATTTTCATGTTTTCTTCTCTTCTTTTAATCTTCAAATTCCTTTATGGGGAGTACTATTTACCGGTTTATTTATTTTACAACTCAAAATACATATCTATTTCTTGAAATACCACCAGAATCATTTTTCGAGAACGAGTGTGACAAATAAATAAAGAACTAAATTAGTAACAGCCAGAAAAAAATTAGAACAGATTTTAATGCTCAGTTTATAAGAAAAAAAAGTAATTGGTGCATAAAAAAGAAACTATTATTTGTATGATAATAATAATAATTTTACTATATTAGAAGTCATTCGTGTGTTTTTCCATCTGTTAGTTTGATTTGCTAATATGCCTGTGTATCATCCTTGAATGCATAATGATCACGTTCCAGGAAGTTAGCTTAAAAAGAATGAAAGAAATTGATTTGTAAGATAAAGTACCAATAACATGATAATTTTTGTTTTTTCAAAAATGTGGTCGAAAAAACTAAAACGAAAAATAACGTTGGTGAAATTCTATAAATTTTCACGATTTGGCCATTTATTTTAATGACTCTTTCGATGCCTATCAAAAAAGTGTTTTGTACTGGAAAAAATTATTTTAACAATATGATTAAAAACATAAACGTGCATTTGAAATCTGTTTATAAACAGGTGTTCTGACTGTTTGAAAAATTGTTTAAAACAAGCAATTCACTATAATCCGGATTCACTCTAATTTAATTCGATTGCATGTACATTATTGAAAAATAAAAAATTACAGATGTTCATAAAATCATTGTTTAGGAATAACTGAAAACGTTTTTATAAGTGACTGATAATCCAATTTATGTGTTTACTTCATAGTGAAAGTGTGTATTATAGTAATATTTCCCCCCCCCCCCCCGCAACGTCTTTGTACTTTTAAGTATTTCGATAATATGGAATATAATGGGAATCTCCATTATCATGGAGGTTCACTGGAAAAAAAAAGATATGTAACGCCATTCTTCATTAGCATTTCATGCTGAAGCTAGCTTCATCTCTGGGTACTCATATATCCTCATTTCCAATAAATAATTTAGACGCCCAAAGTAACATTTGGACAGAATGGGAACATGATATTTATACCAGCTTTAAATGTCTCCATTAACAGGGAAAAAAAATAACTTCTATCAACATTCTAAAATGAATGTAACAACACATATAGCTGGAAATTTTCAGCCAAATGCTTTAGCAACATAGACTGACTTTGATGACCAACTAAATCTGTCAGATCCATCAACACGACTGTACAAAACCCATTTCAAAGCTTCCGTTCTACTAACAAAACAGGGTTTACACGGTGCAGCAAACTCATAGCTTGCGTGATATGTTCAGACTATTTTCTTTTTTCCATGAATGTACGAAGATTTCAGATTTAAAATATCACTGTAATGAGGTCATACGTAATTGCTGTATTATGTAAGATCTCTTTAGGTAAGTAACCATGGAGAAGCTTAAATAGAAGTAGGCACATAGAATTAGCGCAGCTTATTTTCATTATTGAAATATGCACGCGCTCCACCATGGCCGAGTGGATAAGACACTCAAAATGGTAGATATCAGGAGTGTGAAGGTCCGGCGTTCTGACCTATCGCGCAGCTGTCGATGAAACTATTTTGAGTTTTGGTCGGTTTTCTCCAGATGCAACATGAATATGCGTTAGAATTTCTTTAAAAGTCTTCCGGCCACCCCTAACTCTTGGAAGATAGTCCTTATGTAGCTTTGCCATAACAGAAAACAACACAACTACAAAATATACCATACAACTGACCTCCATACAACGTGGACGGTTAACTAAAATACTTCAACCAAAATTTAATTTGCAGGAATCTGAAGGCAGTTTTGTTACTGTTCTGATTAGATACGAGCCCAGAAGCGTAATACAAAGGTGGAACGTTAAATCGAACTAAGTTTTCCATCACAAGTGTTAATAATTTTTTTGGTTCATTTGACTCTCATTTGGTAACTTAATGCCCCTCTCAAAGAATAACAAATCAAATAATTTCATTGATCAAGTGCAGATACATTTGTTTTAACATTCCTCGTTAGTGGATTTAGGCGTTCGATCCTCCGTGATCGATTTTAAGACGCCTCGAACATGTTCAGGATTGGTTTTAAAAATATCTGAATTCTCAATAATTTTTCTTATATCTGCTTTTTTAGCATTATCTGGAAATTTCGCTGCTATTTTTTCAGCGAGGTCTTTTAAATCGCTTTTATTTAAATTATTTAAGAAACTCATATTGTAGTGAAATATGAACAGCAAAAAGTAGTACTATTGTGAGAACGAAAAAATTACAGTACCTGAGCCCCCATGGTTGTAGGAGGCGACGTCGAAATAAGACTGGAAGCACTCCTACGGTTCTCAATCACGTTTATTGCTCGGCTAAATATAACAGAACTATTTACAAAGGAAAGGAGAGATTTTGCAGAACATGAATAAGTGGATTCGTTAACAGGGATAGGTTTCCTTATCACACAGGAGCCACTGGCCACCTTCTCGTGGTCGTTCTGGAGTCGAATCGCCTACGCGCGATCAGAGAGCTACGTCCGACATCGCTCCTACGCGAGCGTGGTCTCGTTCGCATCTGCCACCTTGAGCTCCGAGGCTCTGATAACCTGCGGTTTCTGTAGACGTGAAGTTGTGATGCCATCTGCTGGAGGGTTGCGCCTCTTGATTGCCACAATAGTGAAGTGCATGCCTATTTCAAGTTCTTAATTTTAAGTAGAAAAGAACTGCTACTTACCTAACAAAGAAAGTTATTGATTACACAATCTATTCATTTTCTCTCAAATCTCTTGAGAGCAGGAAATTAATTCTTTCTTCAGGACTTATTCATGAGGATCAAAATGCTACTGTTAGAACTACTTTTTCAAATAGCTGGAATACAGTTGAACTCTAAGTAAACGGGATCGAAGACACCACGTTACTTATGACGCTATAACTGAATGACGTTATAAGAGAGTTTTTCTCTGGGTGTATTGCAGAATAGTAGAAAATGTATTTTGATGTTAAAAAGTAATTGTCACCATAAACAAGATCATCATAACCGATTTCAGCTTTTCTTTTTTCAAAAACTGATTTATGGTTTTACTTTTCAAACGCGTGTTAAGAAAAATAATTAAATCAGTATGATTGTTGTTTTAGAGGAAATGTAGCATAACCTTGATTTCACAAAAGAAAAAAATATTGTAAAAATTTTATTTTATCAATATTCGACTAAAATAATTTATAATTATGATAACTTTTTGTGACAGATTATAACCAATGAGTTGTTAGATACTTTAAAAACTATGCATAACTCTCCATAATTTATTGACATTTATTTATAGTTTATATAATCCATATATATAAGAACTTTGTGTCTGTCTGTATGTTTACTACTGACGCCTAGAACTAGTTCCCTAGTTGATATTTTTATCCTGTAAATTGAGCCTTAACATCTAATGGACCCGGCGAATGCATTTCTTCAAAGATTGTGGTTAATAAAGGATAAAAAGTATAGTTATGCCTACAAAAAGAAACAAAGTTCGAAGCTTTTCTTCTTTTCTTTTTCTTCTTTTTCCCTTCCATCCCCCTTTTTATTAGGGAAAAGGGATATGTACTCAAAATAGAAAAAAACAAAATTCCTTTCGTAGTGCAAAAAAAAAGGTACTTTTTTCTTCCTTATGGAACCTCTGGGATAAAAGAATGGCTTTCCCGAAGATTATTAATTCTCCATCAAAACAGTAATTTCGGTTTAACACAATGCTCACGCAAATATACAGACTATTTCGAATGATCTAAGAACCGGAAATTCATGTTATTATCCTTGTGTTGCGTAGTCATTTAAAATATTTATGAATCGTGAGAACTTTCACCTTGTTTTCCCACCTGTAATTTGCTGCAGCCTTCAATAAATCCATCAAAGAAAAATTCCGATTGACAGTCCGAAGAAGATGAAACCATCTTCTGCTTTTAATTAGAACGCTCCGAAAAATAATTAAGGTGGCACATGTTACGTAGAAGCGGCAAAAAGAAACCAAATAGGTAATTGTTAGCTATTGAAGGCTTTGTTCTGATGGCATATTGGAATTAATTAGAAGGGTTGGTTGCGGTTAACAAAACGAGAGTAGATGATGACAGGTTTCATGGTTGGACGAGCTATTGAATGATAATAAACATTTGGAATGGCTTATTTCAGTTGAAGTTGTCTATCTTTGGTACAATCACTAGTTATTTACTACGTGAGTAATGTTATCGTCAATTCTGTGAATACTTTACCTTAACCATACGTTAACCAATTGAAGTAACTTTAAGAAATCATTTCGTTACCTATAGATCTGGAGGAATGCATTAATGTTATGCTTGCTTCCTCAAACTCATAATTAATGCACGTGCTCCAGTATTATACATAAATAAATTTGTTTTGTATTAGTAAAATATACAGATAAAGAAATAAAAATTGACTTTATCGCTGTTTTCTGCACTATTTCTTAATACTGGATAGTTCAAAATGACTAAACAAATACATTCTTTTCAATTGTTTTATAAAAGTAAACTCGTGATACAGTTTCAAAAATGTGATCGAAAAATGAAAACATAAGATAGTAATCCAGTATAGTAATCCGTCCAAAATCCACTCAAACCCGATGGAAAAAAAACCCCCACTAAACTGTGCTTTACCCACATGCTTCACTAAGAGAACAATAATTCAGTCGTAGATCATGATTTTTCAAAAAGATAACATCTTTATGTTATCTTTCTACGACTTTTCAGGGAATTTTCAAAGGTTTAAGTAAAAAAATGCTGATAAATATTTAATTCATATCCCATAAAAATGTAAATTTATTTAGTTTTAATAACATCGATTTTTCAGTCGCAATGTAAATAGAAAAAAATAAACACTGAAAGAATGTGATTATATAGAAAAATCTTAAAGAATTTAAATACCACAAGGATTACTTGTAAACTCTTTAAATTGTTAACCAGCTAATACCTCACTAAAAACCACAACACACACAAAAAACATTTTTTTAAGAAAAGAAAAAAAGACATTATTTGGGAACTAAGAGTTTTTCACTCAAAAATCGAATAATATTTAATATCTATAACTAAATTTTGAAGAACGACAAAAAAGAATTTTTCAGAATAAAATCTATGAAAATGCCTCACGAGAATTATGCAAGTCAACTATTTTAATTTGAATAAATGTTAAAATTAACCAAATTTTACTTGTTAGATTTTAAGAAACTTCATTTCTCATACTCATTTTTACGTTACGCGATTAAAATTATAGTAAAAGTTAAATCAGGTTAGTACTAAGATCTGCCGTAAAAATTATATGCCATGAGCAAGAAAAATTTGGGATTATTTATTTAGAAATTAGAAATTAAAGAATATTTATAAAATAAAGATATTGAATTCTTATCATTTCAGAAACTTTGATAATTTTAGTTTAGATTGAGCAATTTAAAAAACAAGAGGAAGAATAAATGTGATATGTTTACGAAGAAAATGCTATTTATTTGAATCAGTCACACGAGGGAATTATAGGTCAAAAAATAAAATCTTAATTTTTTCTAAAGTAGGAAAAATAGAAGGATTTAATTTGGCAAGGAGTAAACTTGAATAATGTAGAAATTATTCAAATAATCACTTTATCTAAAATTGAATTATTATTTATTTTATTTAAATTTTTGACTGACCGGAAGTTAACCCGGATTCAGGGAATTATGGGTCACATATGGGGGTAAATATGGGTCAACCAATTTTTTACAGAACACATATCAAAATTAAATAAATATTCTAAATTATCATTATTTAACACTCAAAAAGATTTCCTAATTATCGAATGGGTTGTATTTTAGTAAAAATACATTAATTTTAATATATAATAAGATTTATTTTTACTAACCTGTTACAATTTGTTTATTATCTAAGCGCACAATTCCGGGAAAAATTTCTTATAACATTTGTATGCTATGTTTATCCTGTTAACATCAACAACGAACCGATTATTTACAAACCTAACACTCCAAACATCCTGACTGGGTTACTTCCATTTAATTTAATATGTACAATCTGTTTCTACTTTTTCCCTGTCAGAAATTTCAGTTATTTTTCTAATGTAGAATGACTGACTCATTATCATAATACACAGCAAAATATTTCTTCTCTTCAAATATAGAATGCATTGTAGCACCAGGAGGAATTTTTTCGCAACTTCTTTCATCTTTTTCTCATTGTCATTAGACAATTCTTCATCACCGGTTATTCCAAGTTAGCTTGTTTTGCATTTGAGGAACTGTCTACATCATCATGAGGTGCTTTTACTTTTTTGCAAGCAAGGTTTCTCTTGATGTCTGAGTTTTTCTGCTTTAGGGCTTCCCTTTTCTTCTTTCCTTTTGATTTCTCTTCTATTTCTTTTTTTTCTTGCAGTTACAGGTCCAAGAAAGTTTAATTTAACTGTCAAATTGGTATTTATTTGTCTTCTTACTAAATTAGTATTTCCTCAAAGTTAGAATTGATTTCCGAACCAGAAGGGCATGATAATTTAGCAGCAATGGGAGATATAGTTAAAGTAAAATATGAAGCTACTGTTAAAAGTACAGAGTGATCAGTAATTATATATATATATATATATATATATATATATATATATATATATATATATATATATATATATATATATATATATATATATATATATAACCGAAAATTTGAAACTGCAAAACTTTTTACTGGGACGTGATACTGACGTAACATTTGGGTACGCTAGACTACTCGGTTTACAATTTACGAAACGAGTTTGAATTAATTCGAGTTTCCATTTTGTGCTGTGACGCAGCACTAGACAGACACGAAGTTGCAAGCAGTTTTCAGTAAAATTTCGCGTCTTTGCAAGCAGTTTTCAGTGGTAAAATGCCAAATTTGACCATCGAACAGATGATTTTCATTTTCTAGAGATATTTCGGCTATTTCTGCTGAAATTTCGGTCATTACACTGCGACCGTTCAGTTTCGTTCAGTTTTGGGTTACTTTGACCAAAACTGAACGAAACTATCTTAGGCTTCACCATATTGTTGCAAGCAGTGGGAAGCACTTCGAAACTCTTGTGCATTAAATCGGAATGAGTGTACTTATATTTGAAGTAAATATTTTTTTATCTCTTCTCAAACTCTTTTACCAAGCAATTCAAATTTTTGGTTAATTGCTGGGCACCCTGTATAATATAATATAATAGTAAAGTATAACAGTTGAAGTAAATGCTAATATTATTTAAATAGAAATAAATTAAAAACACCTAAAATATCAAAAACCATTACTGACCAAGAATTACCCCAGTCAGTGGCGTAGCAAGGAGGGGCATCTGTCCTCGGGCGCAGCACCCAAGGGGCGCCAAATTTGAAAACTATTTAATAAAAGCTACTTAATTGCATTTTGAAAAATAAGGGGGCGAAAACATTCAGTTGTCCTCGGGCGCAGGAAACCCTAGCTATGCCTCTGATAACAGTAAACTGGAGAATAAATCAACTTTAAAAAGTTATATAAAAAATGAATAAAGAATGTATGAAGGCATGAAAAGCTTATTCCATATTCTATTAAAAAACACCAACAAAATTGTTCTTTCAGAAATATTTCACTGTCATGGATCTTTAAAAAAAATCATGATTTTCAATCTTTTTTTGAAGATGTTTATATAGTAGTGTAGAAAGTCTTTTTATGTAAAGTTACTTTGTTTTTTAACTTCATATAAGAAAATAGAATGTATAAAGATGACTTGGCATAATTTTTTTTGTTTTGTAAAAACATTTTTTAATACTGTAAAGTTAGTGACCATTATTTACTCAGGAAAAAGAGTGACCCAGAATTTCCCAGCACATGACCCTACATATTTCCCAAATCTCTCTCACTCTCTCTCTATATATATATATATACGCACATATAGTTTGGTTCTATTTTCAAATTAAATTCAAAGCCACATTTACCCTTTTTGTATCCTTGACAGGTGGCGTGAAGATTCCTCTTTATCCCAAGCACTTATTTGATCGATAACCTACTAAATAAACGTGGTCGTTGACATTTATTTTATCCGAAATTTATCACCCTCATAAAGTACTAGTGTATGTACTAGTTACCGAATTTATTTATTCAATACATTTTCAGACTTTATGCAAGCCCAAGTTCAGTATATATCCCCATGACCTCAAATTCCACTTTCTCTTCTGTTTTTCAACCACGAGTTGTATTTTTCTCTGCCGAATATATTTTCTAAAAAAAAAAAAAAAAAAAAAAAAAAGAAACATCGTTCTTGCTATCTTTAATATTAAAAACGCAATGTTTTTAACCATTAATGTTGCTATCAGCAGTTGATATTATTGAATTCGAACACTATTTGTTTCGGCGATTTTTCATTAGAAGCTTCCATTGTCCCCCCAAATATTGCGTAATTTCAATCGTTATATCTTAACCTTTAACGCGCGGTGTCCTCGTCGAGAGGACACAACGCTGACATTTTGATTGTTTTGATTCACGAAGATTAAATTTGATTTCAATAAAATAATTAAGGAGGACATAGTTACATGAAAATCCATTTCTATTTAGCATATCATTTCCCGTAAAAAATTGTCGAATATTTGTAAAATGGATGTCAGAATTATTTTTAATAGTACTGTCATCTGCTGAAAACTGGAGAATACGATGGAAATGCACTGATATAGAAGGACAACTAGATAGACTGCCCAGTTCTGAAAACAAAGCTCCCGATTTTATCAGCTTGTCTAGCGCCGAACGACGTTAACAGAATTCAGAACATTAGTAGGTGAAAACCATATGAAAATCCAATTTAAGTGTTTTGAAGTTTCAAATTTTTGATAGCTTTTTAAAAACTATTCGTCCTTTTTAAAATACTCGTTAAATGTATCATTTCGAAAAAGTTGTTTTTAACGTAAAATGATCGACCGATGCCAATTAATAATAATATAAAAATTTTAATGATTGTATTTAAATTTCTAAATTTCAAGTGCAGTTTTGAATAGGTATACGAATAAGTAATTCTATCACTAAAGCTTCATAATGCTCTTTTTCTGAAAATAATTTCAACAACACTTAAGCAAATCTGAAACGGAAAGTTTTAAGGTCCGTCGATTAAATAGGTACGGTTAATATTATATCATGGTATCTGAAGTACCTTTACTTCCCATGGGTATGGGGATTGCTTTACTGACTAATAAAAATATAAAAAGTATATAAATAAGTATAAATATTTTAAATTCTGTGTTTACCAGCTTATCTGAGCAAAATTTCAAACCAACCGGTGAAGCGTTTTCGGAGACACTCTCTTTCACAATTGAAAATAGGAAGAACAAGATGAAAAGAGATTTTCTTATTTTTAAAGTCGTGAAGATTCTGTTTTCTAGATTTTTTCAGTGAGAAGCTTTCAAAGTTAAAAAATTCTGAAAACTTTAAAAAAAATTCAGACGGTAAATACAATGGTAATCGTATCGATTTCGCAATTTCGTAAAATGTAATCTAAAAACATTCTAGGAGCTATTTCCATTTGATCTAAATCCCGCGGCAGGATAAACTGGATAAATTGTTTTGTCTGTGATGTAATTTTTTCATTAAAGAAAATATTTTCAATAAGACGCTTTCAAAATAATATTTGGAAAAGTTTAAAAATCGTGATTGTAAATGTAAAACGCAATGGTAATCATATTATTTTTGCAAAAATTTAATATAGAAGCATTCTGCTGGATCTGTGCCCATCTGACCTGAATCTTAAGTCACGCGAAACTGTTTTGTCTGCGATGTAATTTTTTCATCAAAGATTACTAACATTTAACTACTAACGTCACTTTAATTGCTTGACTTAAAAATGACTTCTATTATACTTATGATTCAAAAACAATTCGTTCTGAATGTGACAGTTGAAATTCCCAACCTATAATTCTTTTATTCATGGTTCATACACATTTTTTCTTAATTTGTGAAAAAATGAAATGTCAGAATGGATAAATTCTATGAGGTATTCCAAGAAAAGGAATTGCAAAAATTGGGAATTTATCTTGATAATGACTTAATTTGTGCCACAGAGTATCTGATGCATTTTTGAATTCTTGGGATGAAATTACTTACGGCAAAAACTGAAATCTCATTTCGACCACTTTATTTTCTTCTCTATCAGACTAAGTTTGCAGAATAAAAATAGGGGTCGAGAAAATTAAAAATCGGAGAACTTTTAGGATTTTTTAAGTAGATCACATTTTTGTATGCATTTTTTTATGTATTTGTGCAAGTTTTCACGTTAACCGATGAAGGAGTGCGGATTTGTTCGCAACACAAACAAATTCACAAACGCATTGTCTGCTTTGCCTATAAGATTAATATATTTTTCCCCCTCAACCAAGGCATGCCATATTGAATAATTAAATATATATCTTCAGGAAAAGAATCTCGATAGCAAAGATTACAGAGACGTTGTTGATTCCGAGCGCTCAAATATCAGAAGTGAAGAGAGGTTTCAAGACACCTCGTCTTAATATTATGATGAACGTGTTCCGATGCGTGACGAATAAGCCGTGACCCTAAAATGCCTGTACAAAAAGGTGTTGAGAGCTGAATCTTGCTTCCTTGATGTGGTGTTTCAATAAGTGAGGGGAGTGTTGAACCTCTTAATGCATCGAAGGTTAATACCATAAGAGAATCTCTCTGTCTTTTAAAAAGAAATCGCCGACAAGGGAAAGTCCTATGGATCATTAGTTCCCTGCTTCAGGTGTTGTAGGAATCATGAATGGTGTCTGATTTATCTGTACATTACGAAAGGGCGTGGAATCACTTTGATGATTAATTATATCAGGCATTACATGATAGGTTAAAGAGAAAAATTAAATGCGAAAAGTGACAATGGTACTCGTTGATAGTGGAGATTTTTTATTCAGAAGATGGCGTGTATGCGTATAAAAATAAAACAAATGGACATAAGATTTACTTTCTGAGCCAGATTGAGAGATTTAAAATTTAATGTATATAATTAAATGTTACTTTTTAAAATCATATGCTGGTTTTTATAGTCATAATGAAATAGGTGCAAACATTAATTTATATTCATTCAAAATAAACAGTAAAATTTTCATACTTAACACCTGTAAATTTAGTGTTAAAGTTCATGATTCTGATAAAGCCGCCTTCAAAATGAGTACAATGTGTGAAATGCATATTTTTAATACAGGTTTTTTTTTTTTTCTATTACAAAACCGTTACTGTGCTTACATGGGCGGCCGTGAATTGAAAATCTGAGCCATCTCCTTTTTTTTCACTTAGCAACTTGGGAATCCTAAATTTGTAAGGAAATCTATTGAAGCTGTGAAATTAAATACTAAATAAATTAAGAAAAATAAACACTGGTAGGAGAAAACACGGAGCTGTTGTAGCCTTAGCTGCTGGGATCTTTCATAAAATGAAGATAAATTTTAACGTTTGCGTTTTCAGCTTTAAATTTGAAGACGCAAAACCATGCTTTTGTAGACAACTAAAGTGCCAGTGATTCCCGTTTAAAGCTCATTTTAATATGCACTTCCAGTTAACTCAGCTTGCGTTACTATGCTGTTGCTTTTAGTCTCCCAATCAAAAATTCAGATAACCTTCGAGAATTTAAAATCCCTCGCAAACTCTTGAATGCACTCTATCTGCTGATGCAATTAAAGATCACCATTTTATGCTAGTGTCATCTGATACAGGTGACGGTCAGAGCTTTTTTGTTCTGTAATCTTCTTTTTCCTGGTGCACCGAATTGGGTACCACTCTGACTTTTAGATCAAGCTATATATGATTTGTAGTGAGAAACACACATGCATACACACAGAACTGTATGATACTTCCATACATGCATCTACAAATTGCCAAAGATAGATTGAATGTTTTATTAAAAATGTATAAGCCTTTCATACATTACATAAGTTTTCATGCATTTCTATTATATATTTACATGCCTGTTCCATCCATCTAAGCAAAAAGAAGCTCTGCATCTTTCTACTGCTTTATAGCATCTATCCCAGACATAAACAAATTCGCTAGCAAATAACCACGGATGCGTATCACTGAAACCTTCAATCACACAGACTTGACACCCATGTTGAGGAAGGCTGCAACTCGCAATGGATTTTTGATAACACCCTTCCCCAAAGAGATCTCGATGCAAGCAATCAAACTTTCTTATCGAAGCCTCGGCAGCTATAAGAAAATGTTCTTTTTTTAAGAATGGTCTGGCGTTTGATCAGGGTTGCCATGGGTTACGGTGGCTGTTTACAGAAACCTTACAAGATGGATGCATTTCAGATAGAGGTTTGATGCATTAAAAATGCATTTTATGTCTGGCGAAGAAGTGACAGGAAAATTAAAATAGGTTTTTGTATCTTTTTCATTTTTTTTTTGTCGCAACTAGTTTAATGAGCTTTAATGCAATGTGCAGGAGGATTGCAGTGGTATTAAGCTGTGTTCAGACAGAGTGTTTTCCAGGTCATCTTGCATGATAATGATAAACAGGGTGGCTACCAAATTTCTGAAATTCAATTTCCTGACTTTTGGGAGGTCTCGGGATAAAAATTCCTGACCAATACATTTTACTTTGGGAAATTGCACAATGCCCCTATCTTGTCTTTATATTTGCATATTTTGTACAAATTCTTGAAATCAATTTTAACTGAAGTATACAGGATTAAGCTTTCATCAATTGAGAAACAGAAGTAGTCTCACTTTCTGATAGAATTAATTCAATGTTCTTGGAAATACGGTCCTAAGCTATAAGTTACCAAGTAAGCTAATTTGTCTTTTACCCTCCCGTCACGATTGATGAACCCCCATTTTTCCCTCTTTATACAAGCACATCGCTTGATGCTTTCGCTGTTCGAGTCCGAAAAATGCGTTGCAGTTGCTTTCGGTTTCAAGTGACAATTAGAGAGAAAGGGTTAAAAAAAAGGGGGGGACACGGGGAAAAAAAAAAGATTCTTTTGGTGAATTTTCCGGACCCATTATCCAATTTCCCGGCTTTTTCCAGACTTTCCGGATTTTCTGGAGCGGTAGACACCCTGATAAAAGGCTGGAAGTGCTAGGCGTTTATAGGTCCCACTGCCTGTAAAATTCACTGTTCGAATATGTGTCTACAGAGGTCTTGGTCTTCATAGTTTTTTTTTAATTGCGCGTTTAGTGCTAAAAAGAGTACTAAATTATGACTAGCCAAACAAGCGCTTAAGGTTATAAGAGTTGTAAAGTTAAAGGAACCATTAATATGCACTGTCACAAATTTTGTGTAACATTCACCAAAACATGGTACTACAAAAGTTGGCTCTATAAGATCGAGAGACAATCTTCCAACATTTAATGCTTAAGTTGAGTTATAAACTTATGCATATCGAACCATAAAAATGTAAAAATAGTTGAACAATAAAATTGAAAACATTGAGCAATGTATTGGTAAGATATTAAAGCTTTAAATGGCTAAGCCTATATGGATGTCATTTCCGAATACTAATAATTTATTCTGATTAGATTTTTATTAAGCTGCTAAATGCGTTTGTGGTAGAAGAGGAAATAGATCCCGGGTCTAGTATACGTGTGAAAACTCTTACTTCAGCCACTAGACTAAAGGTCGCTGTCCAGAAACTCAAGGAAATACTTTTTCAGCTCCTAGATACATGCCATCGCTCCACTCTGCTAAATTATCTGCAAGATACTGCGCCATATGATGGAGGAAAGTTGAACCATGAATGGAATTTTACGACTTAATATAGTTACAAAAAAATCAAATGAACTAGCAGTTGGTGCTCTTGCTTTTACGATTCCGTAAAATAACTCAACATTTAATAAAAATCTTTAGAGTGCATACTATAGAAACTGCGAAGATGTCATAATGATGTCCACATTCCATGGATATTGTGGAATTTCTGAGTAATCTTACAGAATTTGACTTTTACCCTAACGCATAGAGAGATTATATTCAAATGCATATATGTATACAGTTTGCATATTTTGGTAGTGGTTTAGATAAATACATATAAATATGTAAATCTGCAGTATTTTGAACAATAGTGTACATCTTAGGTTTTTCCTATCAACTTCCCCCCCCTCCCCCTCTAAGCAAGTAAATGTGTTTAACGTTTTAGCTAAAGCAGTATGTATCTTTTTGATCATGAGGAACAAAAATATCTCCAGATCACTTAAAGAAATTATAACAACAACAATAAATGTATGTTAAAAAAAAACAAATCTTTTGAATGGGCTTAGTGTTGAGTCAATTAAGTTATTTTTCTATCAAAACTGATTAATCATATTTATTATTTATGTATGATTTTCTAGATCCAAAAGATTCAGTAAAAAATGACTTAGTCATATTTTTGCTAATTAAAAAACAAAACAAAAGAAAAAAACTCGTAAAAGTAATTACACTTGTTTTATATAATATGTAAAGAGAGAGAAAAAAATTGATAAATCTAAAATTCATGCAAATCTTTTTATGGTATTGATTTAATAGTTAATAACATCGATGTTACATATTGACGGAATCATCCTTTTCTTTAAAATTTTATTTTAACTAAGCATAACTTTATCATTTATTTAACTTCTTATTTTTGTTTTATGCATTCAACAAAAATAATTATCAAGTAAAAAATTATACGCCAGTCATATAAATTAAGATATTCTGAAAATTTTCAAATCAATTTTCTGTATAATCATATAAAAATAAACTCATGAGTAAAATATATTAAACTAAATAAATACAATCAATTTACAAATAAATAATTAAAAACTAAGAAATCAAAATATTTGTGATCGTACAATTTTTCTAACTCAAAATATTCTTGTGAAATTCATAACTTAATTCATTATCAAGATTAACAGGGAGGAGGCTGGTACTTCCAGGAATCTAACTTTTTCAGAATGAGTCAGATTACTTAGTAAGAACATTATTTTGCAAACATACAGTGAAAGTGTGTTACAGACCTAGATTTTTTTTTTTTATACGTGACTGAAATTCATTAAGATAGCCTATCCATCATGTCTACATGTCTGATCACTAGCGTAATTCAGGATTGCCGGTATAAGTGATTATTTTATAATTAAAAAAAAACCTTGAGCTATCACTACATAAATGAAATTAAAGATCTTGGTGAAAATAGAACATGATCTAAATTAATAATATTCAGAGAAAAATCCACTTTTACTTTGACACCCAAGTCTAATAATTTGAAAGCGAAAATATATTTTTCTGTAGAAAATAAAATAAAAAGGGACAGAAAAGGTGTCAGACTATCACACGTGACTTAAAAATAAAAATTCAGTCAATTGTTTTTCACATTAGCATTAATCACAAACGATAATTTTTTCATATTTTCGTTTTCTCGATAGTTTCTTTAAAGCTATTTTACAGGCTGCCTTTGAATTACTATGAGTATAGTTTCTATTAATGCATCTTGTTTATTTTTTCGTGTCGTTACCTGTTATTCTTAGAACAGTGAAAATCAATAAGTTTTCAAATGCCTCGAGACAAAGGTTCTCACAGTAAGACAAGTTGGTAAAATTTTGGTCTTAAGAGCTACTGGAAAAACCCACAGCCAATTTTTTTTTTTTTTAAGTTAAAATTCTCACAGGAAATAATAAAAAGCCTTTTAAAGAATATGTCAGGTTACAGGATAAAAAAAAAACCCGCATTGGCCGACATCTAAATATAACATTAAGAAATCAAAGAACCATCTGACGAATAGCGTATAATACTAGAGCTTCTTGTGGAGAAGTTCTAAATGCTTTTAAGCTAAATGTAAGCTCTCGAACTGCTAGACAGACGATTTCTTCCACAAGTTCCGAAATAAAATGGAAGAAAATAGAATTTAAACCAAGATTTGAGCCTCATCGCGTAAAAGCAGACTTGACTTAGAACAGCAGTATATGTCACAAGCAACGGAGTGGAGCACTTGTCTGTTCCAAAGAAAAGATAGCCCAGATGGCTTAAGATGCTATTGGAACGATATTTGGCAGGAAGAACGGTATACCTACAGTCGAAACTTTGGATGGAAGACAACTCCAGTCGAAACTTTGGACATTTTTTGGTGGAGGATCCGTAATTGTGTGGGCTTGCTTTTCTTAAAACAGTAACGCTACGCTGGCTTTCCTTAATGGGAAAGAAAAACCAGAAGACTACCAATAATAGCTGGAAGAAAATCTATTGCCTTATGTACCGTTGACTGACAGGACTAAACTGGATCTTTTAGCAAGATACCACAGCAGTACACTCTACAGAATGTAAATAAGAGTGGTTTGAACATGTCAATGATTGTTATGTGATTGTATTGAAATGACCAGTACGTAGCCCTGATCTAAATCCAATTCATAATTGTTGGAGTACAATGATTTTAAAAATCTCTCATGATGGATGTCAATATCAAAACACAAATAATTTTAAAATGGCTATGCTTTCAAATGAAATCAGCTGTCATTGCAGTGGCTGGAAAAATTTGATAAATCTGTGACGAGCCACATATTTGAAGTAATTCAGAAATATGGCAGACCAGCTCATTTTTTAATGATTGCATTAATACTTATCACCAGGAATTAGAACTATGTCCATTTCTTGATCACAGTAATTTACTCTTTTCAGTTTAGTCATGTTCCGTAGTAAAATTGTATATCTTTTTCAGAAAAATGAAGAAAATACGCTCATGTATATTTATCACTAATGACTTAATTTATTAGTTTCTTATCATAAAATGCATTTATTCTGATAATGATTACTAGAATATAGACATTCATCTTTTTTAAAATTTTGTCCAGATTTCATGTAATGTTTTTTTTTCTTTGAAATTATTTACTTCATTTATTTATGAGTCATATAAAATTTAGACGTCTTTTTATAAATACTCACTTTTATTTTCTTAATGTAAAGGTAAGCTTATTTGTGAATAAAACAAAACGAAAATTTTCTGGGTTTATGATTTTCTCAAAGAGTGTAGTTTTTCCCATCCAACAGACGTTACTTACAGAAACACAAAAGCCTTATTAAACCCTCGTTTATCATTCTAACATATATAGTGGACCTGACGGAAGGATGATAAATGCCTATCTCATAATTATAAAGCAGTGCTTAGTCATGTAGAGTTTGTTACTCGTCTTTCAGTCTACATGAGAGTTTAATATACACTGAGAGGAGCGTTCATTACAACTGTGAACCTGGTTATAGTAATTATATTATGCGTTACAATAATAAACATTACTAATTTAATTTGGTAACTGCACAGTGCAGGTAGGTTATAAATTTCGGAACACAAATTTAATTATTCTCCTCTAAGTAAAATAGAAAATATTCTGAAAGATTAGCACATTTTTGCAGCTTAATAAAACAGAATAGTATATAACATAGAATAGCTAACTTACGTAATATGGAATCCCAAGATAATCCATCGAGCAAGTGAAAAGTAAACATACATAGTAAGGAAATCCAGGTAGCACATGATTAGCCAGTGCGATAAAAGTGTGACATATCTTACAGGCATGAAAAATTAAAAGTAAATCAATAGATATATTGGCTCAGCTTTTTATTATTATTATTATTTTTATTATTTTCCCCTTTTATAATTCTACCTTCTGCTGTTATATTTTTAATGCGAGGTATGTCATATTTGCAGTATATATTGTGTTTTACTTATTAGTTATATATATATAAGTACAATTAAATTTAAAAAAAAGAACATAGCACTTATTAGTATCTCTTAAGTATTGCCTGCACATGTTTGAAAAACATTTAATTAAAAAAATAAAAATAAATAAATACCTTTATCAATACACAAAATAATTTTTACATTGCCGTTAGTCAAACACAGCGAACAAGTATTTAAAAAAATTGAGAAAAATGGTAAAAAGAGGAGAACATTATTTAATGTCTAAAAAATTTAGACATAGCAAAATATCATTTCATTACCACTAAACGAGAGAGCATTATTGAAATAATGCAACAGCACAAAAATTCACTCTAAGCTGTAGAACTTACAAAACTCTAGTTCATGATATGATAAAATGCGCATTTATTACACTCAGTGGCGTAGCCAAGGGGGGGGGGTTAGGGGGTCACCCCCCCATGAGGAATCTTTTGATATACAAAATGTATATTCTTCATTCTATTATCACACACACGTACACATATATGTGAGTTACAGTAGTCGTAACCCCTCCATGAAAAATTTCTGTCTATGCCACTGATTACACTGGTTCTTTGAATTATCAAATTTAGTAAGCTGGGAAAAATGTTATATTTAAGTAGAAAACGGATTACTTCGATAATTCACGTTCAAAATTTGTTATATCTATTTTCATCATTTTTATTCTAAATTGGAAGTATATTAATACAGATTGATCTTTTATCTTTATAGCTATAATAATTGTTAATTTTTCAATTAAAGGTTGTTTTTGACGTTCGGTTACAATTTTGAATTTCCCCACTTCATGAGTAAAATAAGGAATGCTATGAAATTTTTCTTATATCTCCCAAAGAATAGTTATCTCAACGTGTATTTTCTCTCGTACATTACCACTGAATGTCTGCATTTATTTCGAAAAGAATATCTTAAAAAAGAACGTTTTCTATACAAGTGCATGAATTTTGAGTAAAATATTAAAAATCATGGCATTTTATTACAGATAAATCAGAAAGGTGAACTATCATTTTGATTTTATCCCATTGCTATATCACTTCATATTTAAATATCATTTGCTTTAAACAGTTTTCTTAATTGTGAAGTTGACAGCAACATTCCTAGAAGATTCTACTTTTACTTTAAAATCCACGTTAATCTAGTGTTGCATTAATGCAACATCAGTAGTGTTATTGTAATACATATTTTTTATCATCAAATAAACTTTATGTCAATGCCTAAAGTTGCTTTTATGCAACATCCTGCTTTTATGCAACATCCCTTTTATGCAACATCCTTATGAAACATGTTTAAACGTGTCTCAAAATCATTTGAAGTATGTGATATTATGCTATTAAAACATGATTTAGAGTTGAATACAAATTATTTTTCAAACAAAAAATATCCAGGCTAATATGGGTTTTAAAAAAAAGTAAATAAGAAGAACTGTACAAAAATATATTGCATTTTACAATTATTGAGAAGTGTGTTTTTAAAATTAAAAGGAATGTTAAACATTTGCTAAAACAGGAGAGTGTTTTAGTACTATCTTATATTGGTAGGAATGTTTAGTATAAATATGAGAATTCTAAAACTAAAAAACCCTTTTCACATAGTGTTTTTTCTTACATAGTAAAATTTTCATATAATGTTTATTTTACGTATTCATCATTTTAAAACTTTTATCATGCTCTTGCATTTTCCATTTTTTTCTGTTTCAAAAAATGCTCTTTTTATGTTCTTAGTTTCAGTTTGTAATAATCTCTGAATAGATTTGAGAAATAAATATCGTAACATATCAAGTCAGCACAAATTTATTAATATTTAGAAATGTGTTCTAAATATAACAATGATCTTTTAAATAAACGAATACATCACGCGATTATTAAAAAATATTTCTCTTCGAATATTAATATTTTATGTGCAAAATAAGCATAATCCAACTCAAAATACACCTCACCATGAAATTTTTACGCTGAATATAAGATCTTCATCTGAAAAAAGCCCTACGCAAACAGAAGTCTTTTCATAGCTACGTTAACCTACTTTTCCAGGCAAGTAAATAGCAAAACACTTATTTATGAGGGCTCTACCAACATATATTTTCTCTTTAAATAAACTAAAGCAAACATTCCTGCATCTAAAATCAGCAAGTGGGGCTATTTATCACGCTTTTCCGTGAGTGGTTGTCATGACAACGGATAAAACGTCAAACTTTTAAAATGTATTTAAAGTATTATCATGTGCTTGCAAGTAAATAAAATGATAGAAAATGTTACTTACTATTTAGTAGTAGAAATACGGCTCTGTTTATGTCGATTCTCTCAGAGAAATTTCGCAGTGAACGTTCCCCTCAATTGTCCGATACCGGTCAAAGTTGGTTCTGATTTGAAGCAGACGATGGCGTCTCACTCATAGCCGGTTGGAGCAGGGTTGCAAATAGAATCCCGAACATTTTTCTCGCCAAGCCGGTAATCGCCAAACGCGTGTTACAATGTTTACATTGTTATAAAAACCATTTGTGGGCTTTAATCTATCGCTATTTTAAAAAATATTTTATGGAATTTCATGTAACAGTAAAGACACGACGATAAAAATGTAACTAAAGAGTCCCGAAATTTAAAAAAGAAAAAAGGAAAAAAGTAACCTTCGTATTTAAATATCCCCCCGTTTTTGGCTGATTTGACTCATGTTCATATTTTGTTGGAAAAGAAATTTTACAGGAAACGCAATTTTTATAAAACGGGAAAAAAATTTTCAATGAGTATTCTTCTTTTAGCATTGTATATGGTGAAAAATAATTAACCAATAAAAGTCAAAGCTTTAATTGCATTAAAAGATATTTATTACTAGGTGTTGCAAAAATGCTTGGAGTTTTTTATATTGTTGCATTATTTTCCCCTTTATGTCTACGATAGGTAAGTTTCGAATGATTCAAAAACAACTTTTAACATGTTTTTGGCACTTCATTAAGCAGCAGTGAATGTAAGGTGTAACAGGAACGAAAAATACTTTCGTAGGCAACAAAAAGCCTCTCACTAAAGCATTCCAAGCATCAGGATAAGAGTGAAAAAAATTGTTGGTCTTATTTGCTTAAGAGCCTTAAGTGGAAGAGAACTAGCATTAAGTATTTAACTAGCCCCATTTTAATCTTTAAATAAAGTGGACTCAAAAACTGAAATACTTGACTTGAGCAATGATGTTGCAAGACACCGTCGGTAGTAGTTATAGAAACAGATGTGAATTTGAGTCACACTTATTAAGAATTCAACAGCTGTTCCCGCAACCATAGTCAAATAAAATGGCATAAGTCTTTGTAAACAATAAGAGCTAAAATGGGATTATCGTTAAAGTAGGAGGGCGAAATAAGTAGAAAGCTCATCTGTATCTTCAAGCTACATTAATTTAACAACTAGTAAAAATAATTTCATTATAATAGAGTTAATTAAAAATATTCATGTTCATATGATAATAATTATTACTTTGTTACCAATAAAGTATGTACAGACTTCTGATGTAGCTAAATTTTGGTACATTGAGAAAGATGCTCATGGTATTCAGATTTTTGCTATTGCGTCATTAATGAAGATATGTAAATGAGTATGACTGAACGTACACACACACAAAAAAAAATTACTCCACAGATGGAATAGAAATGAACAAAATTAAAAACACCTCATTATGTTATTAGATCATTAAATATTTATTGATGTAATTTAGAATTATAGATTCCTTTGTCATAATCACAGCATAAATTTACCTAAGCAAACTTAAGTTAATCATGAATTTATGTTTTAGAACAATTTTTACTTTTCTGAAGAAGATACTTTTAAGGTTACCAATCAGTGCTCACCTCAGATATATTCTTTAATAAGTATTAAGAATTTCAAAACAACTTACTTTGAATTTTACAGCTACTCGAACCGGACTCTGACATCCAAAGCTGAGAGTTACCTCAAAATATTTTTGCAAAACACATTTCATTCAAATTATTTCAGTGAAATACAGAAAAAACATACAGACTGTAGTTCTTAAATAACACTGAAATTTTTTAAGTGCATAGTTAACAAGTTTTTGCCATAAAAGTAAATTTTTGCCGTAATGGCATTTAAAAAAAAAAAAACCCTGCGTCTGTTTTGTAAAGCATATTTTATTTGAGTAGAAAGAAGGGGGTAGACGAATAATTGGATATTTTAAGCTTAGTTATAATTCAAATAATATTTGAACATGCATTTTTGTAATCGGATAGTAAAAATTAAAGAATATATATTTCACGAAAAGATAATTTGAAGTCGATTTCCTTTTTTTTTTTTTTTTAAGTTACTTTATTATTTGTAGTAATGTAGTTTTCGGTTCCAATTTTCGATTACACATTAGTAAATAGTTGGTAAGGAAAAGAACTATTTATCATTCAAAATAATGTAAGTATTATGATTGGCAAATATTATGCTTTAAAATTTACTTAAATAAATCAGACTTTAAATTTTGCTTTGCATATAGCAATTCGCAAATATCTACTGATAAAATAGAGTTATTTAAACATTAAAAATTTGCTAAATGGTCTGGGTATGAGATGTTATAAGGGATTATTGAAGAAAAATTTAAGGGTTTTGTATTATTTATGTATTTATTTACTCTTGCAAATTGACTTCTTATGAGTAATTATTGCTATGCAGGTGGAGTGGCATAGGCTATGGAAAATAGGGCACGTGCTATGTGAAAAACTTAAAAAGGACGCAGATTTTTATTGTAAGATTGGAGCAACGAAAGCAGGATCTAATCTGTTCGCTTCCATCTTTACAAGCACGCGACGACAGCGATTCTCCTTTCTGTACCCATCGTTGCTTCCCGGCATGGGTCTTTGAATGCCCCTGCTACATCCCAGCGCACGGTCGTAATGAAAACGAACCGGTTAAAGTTAATGAGACACTAATATATTTATTTTGAATCATAGTCCTTAGACACTAAATCTGTGTCAGTTTTTTTTTTTTCATTTGCATAATGAACCCTCACACTAAAAAAAATATAAACGGTCATTCTTTATAAACTTTAAGAATTACAATACAATCGAAGTGATCAGTGTGGTTCTTAGAGAAAGAACGCAGTTTTGTTGTTTGCCATGAACGAACACTATTTTATCTAGGTACGCCACTGAGCAGGCGTAATATTTAATAAAGATTCTTTCATTATTCTGTTCTTGCGTGCCAAAAGACTGTTGCTTGAAGACTAGACATAGACGTTACCATCTTAATAATCAAACAAAGTATACGCATTGTACCACTTCTTAAATAATTTAAGGAGAAATAGATTTTTTTTTTTTTTGAAAGACAAGGAAAGAAAGTTTAACATTTTCGGTAGATATTGCATGTCTGGTGATATTATTAGATTTTTCATTAAATATTTCGCAGAGAGTGAATCGAAACAAAGCCTTTGTATTTTATTAATTCACGCAATTCTAGAAGGAAACGACTTTTTGCACATAAAAAAATTGATTTTTGTAGCCAAACAGTGTATGGAAGGTTAGATTTCCCCTATGAAAAATGCAATGCAATAGAATTAAATTTTGGATTACTAGTGGGCATTCAATCTGGTTCAGACTTAAAGCGGAAGCCTTTAGGGATGGGTGCAGCACGAGACAAGACAGAGTTTTACAGGTTTTATGCGAGACGAGACAAACATTTTTATCATTACTATAGAGGGATTTTGAGAGATGAGACAAAGATTTGCAGCTATTTGCGAGAGGTGACAGGCCTATTTTCAGTCTAGCGTCCAGCCCTAGTCGCCTAAAAAATAAGTAAAACTATAATGTATTTATGAAAAGTGTTTAACTAAAAATGTTAAAGTAATAAAAAGTGACTGGTATTCATTAATTATAAAAATTTTATTTAAATTTCAATTAGCAGTTACATAAAAATGCGCTGTGAATTTGATAAAAATTAATAAACATATGTTTGAGTTTAAAATAAGGAAACTCCTTCAGTAAATTCGAATACTCTTCCATAAGAGAAACCGTTAAAAATAATATTCGAATACGGAACTGTAATTAAATTAATATTAGAAAGTATAATTTCTTGCATAAAAAAAGCAGAAACAGTATTTTTAACCACAGAAAAATAGGGCAGCTTATAGAAGTAAACTTTCTAAATGCCATCTTTTAATGAAGACGAAATTACCAATGAATGTGTACCGAAATTTTTCATTTCACCACATTATAATCGTCATCGAAAATAGGTGCCATTGAAGTAATTTCATTCTAGTCATTCCACATAAAAATTACTCTGTTGAGCAACAGACGGGTCTGTTCAAATAACATACAAGGGTTTTGGGATATACGAAAATCACAAAGAGCACACGCTATGCAACTGCAACTTCCCTGTGAATCATAGCAGATTATGGCGTGCAGGGAATAAATAGGTGATGATCACTTATCTTCTTGAAGGACGAATCATTCGAAAACATCACAAGGTGCTGATGCGTGAAGCATCAGGTGTAACGTGGTTATGAATACGATTCATTTAAATGGATTCAACAAGGAAAGTGAATCAGCAATGGCTTGGCAATGTGCTTCGGAGGGTGAACTCCTCTCTCGGCTGGACTGCTGTGGGGCCGTGTACGCTGATGGGAGCTGGCGCACGTAAAATCTGTCGTGCCTTCAATGGCCTCCATGTTCAAGCGATATCTCTGGGGGTGCCGATTTCAGGTGCTAAGTCTCTCATTTGGAATTGGTTCAAATTAGGAGACCCCGAGCTAAGTCAGTCTCCTTCCCACAAGGGCTCATTTAAATGGAAGCCACTCCCTTTCGCCTATATAGAAGATCTTGCACCGCACTTGAAACAACAACAACAAATGCATTTAGATATTTCAATGAATATTCCTAAGAAACCTGAAATATCCATGGAAATCTTTCGTGTTTCATTTTTTTTTTTTTTGTATTACTTTATCAGCACCACACAATACTGTTGCTTTTCAACAGACAAATAGCGTTAATTTGGAATGGGATATAAGGGGTGGGGGTGGGAAGGAACATTTGTAGAGAAATAATCTGAATATTTCCGAGTCTCTGACATAATATGTTTCTGTTTCTTACCATCATTGCCTAAATACAATATCGTTCGTAGAATTTTTTTCTTGTTGGCAAGTCTTCTTCTTTAATTTGTGATTTGAACTTAAGTTTAACCTATTTATTCCCATCTATGGAAAGACAGCGAAGGGTCTCGTCTTCGCCCCGAATGGCTTCTCAGACTTGGACCTAGCCTTTGAGCATGCGCAATGCTTAATATCCAATTAGAACAATGTCGGACACAGAAAGTAATATTTGATTTCTCTGCAGCGATGACAGTGAACTTTTCAAACCTGGGTTCAATGAAGATTAAAGTATATACATCCCTATTCTAGTTTTTATTACAAATGCAACGGCCCAAATTTGATGTATAGTGAAAATCCGCATTTTTATACACTTTTCCAAGGTACTCGAGGATTTAAAACTACTCACAAGCTATGCAATAGAAGTATTTTTTTTTTCTCTTTAAATCAGCATTCAATGACTTACTCATTATAAGCAATTAAAATTATATTAAACTTTTAAATAATGGGAAAAACTACTAAGAAAACTCGATTTTTATTTCAATAAAACAATGTTTGAGGAAACAAAATTGAAACGTAGTTCCAGAACATTCATTTGCAAATCTATCTCATCTTGATTATAGATGAGGAATCACGTACGACTTTGAAAAATTCTGAAAGAACTTTTCTCTCGTGCGCTATTATCACGCCTAGACATTTGAAGGTCATATTTACTAGCTTCCTTTTCTTGATTACGCCTGTCTTGAAAATTGCGTGGCCAATTGAATGTTTTGATATGAAACAAAGCCAGTTTTTTTAAATGGAAGACAAATTGTTTGACATTAATGCTGTTAGAATTACGAATTATTTAAAAAGTGTTGACTGTGGATTTTGAATTAAGAGCATTATGGGGAAATGCAGTTTCTTCCCCTTTTCTCTCGTACGCTAGTCCGGAAATTTTAACCCTTCAATGCATGATTTTTTATATTTTTACCAAACATTTTTTTTCTTCAATGTCATGGCTTAAATACACGTGGAAAAATATTTAAAAAATATTTAACTATTTTTATTGATTATTTTTTTAAATTTTAGGTTTGATGCATATATGAATCGTCATGCATTTAGCACTAAAATGAGAGTCACAATAAAAATTATTTACTATCACATAATTGATAAAATTTGGCATAAAACACTTAATTAATTATTATTTTCAAAAGATATTGATTTTAATTGAAATTTTTAATTAAATTTAATTAGTAAAATTGTTAACAGAAAAAAATGACAATAACAGAATAAAGAAAAACAGAAAAAATGACATGCCAAATACTTTGTACTTGATATATATTCATTACTATCAAATTTATGTTGAATGAAAAATTTAAAAACAATTTCTGCCCTTGTTTAGACATAATGCTACAGCACATTTTTCGCATCCAATAAATGTTTGGAACTTGCAAGTTGGCACTTTACAGCGAGTGCGGTTTTCATTCCATACTGGCATATGTTCAGTTTTGTCCTGTGGAACACATGTTGGAGGAATATACGCTGCAGGACATCTTTGCCTTTTCACTTTGTATTCATTCTTCTGTAAAAGGCTACTGGGTCTTCCCCGCTTCACAACAGAACTTTCACCCATTCGGCGTAGTCCGACTGCAAGCTCACATCGAAAGGCGGCTAGTTTTAACAAATCATTGGGGTCTGCTCCATTTTGTTCTGAAACTCTTTTATATAGCAGCCACGGATTTATGACTGCAAGGTCTAAGAAGTGATAAAACAGTCTCATGTACCACTTTCTTGATCTCAGAGTTATTTTATGTCTTCCTATATGACCATCAAGCAAATCTACGCCCCCCATATGTTTAAACCCATATGTGATAAACATGACATCCACCACATGGTATACCAATGCTCAAAACTAGTGACAACTTGCTTATGTTGGCCTTCTGAAATCGATCTTATGACACTTATCACTGCTGTTTAAAGTTCCATGTTTTCGGATCGATAATAGGGTTTTGGTAGATAAAAATGTTTTGGGTCGACAAGAACTTCACATAAAAAAAATATTTTACTTTGTTAGCAATAGCACAATAATAATTAAAAAATGCTATATAGGATTTAATACTTTTAAAAGGCTATCTTTCTCCATACATTTTATTTATTATTAGATAAATGATGATTATAATAGAATTAAAGAATCAGGAAAATAGTACTTATTATAGTTATAAATATTACAAATTGTAAATAAAGGAATTTTGAAATGTAATACAATATATATATATATATATATATATATATATATATATATATATTACGTTGTTAGCAATAGCGCAATAATAATAAAAAAAAATGCTATATAGGATTAAATACTTTTGAAATGATATGTTTCTCTATACATTTGATTTATTATTAGATACTGATGATTATAACAAAATTAAAAACAGCAAAATAGTATTTATTAGCCAATTCTTTACTCGTAAAAGCAATTAACTACCTGTTGAATTAACATGATTATAAAAAATAATAATTTAGAAATTTTTCATACAAACAGTATACATTACATAATATTTTATGTATCTAATAAACAACAATGCATGTAAATAATGAATGGGTATGTGTGATTTAAAAATTAGCTTGAAATAAAAGGTATTATGAGATCTTATAATTATAAATTCTGCCCAAATTTTAAACTGATTCATAAATGCATCAAACTGCTCTCTGCAGTGAAGCCTATCCATAAATGCATGTTGATGCATATTTGAATCAAACAAAAAAATTAAAATTTTTCACATAAAAATAATTCTTTGGTTAAATCTAAACATAGAAATGAAAAATAAATACCTTGAGCTATATATAGTAAATTTTACAGGTCTCTAAAGTTGAATTGAAGAATAGCAACCACTTGACAAGATCATTGAAAATACGGAAATAAGATTTAAACATTTGGCGCTAATTCAATAACAAGTGCTGCTAAATACTGCCATCTAATGTGGAAAATGACAGTTACATATCAATATGGATGTATGAAGATAAAAATCAGCCCAGAAAACCGCCTGTTTTTTGAATTTTTTAAAGCTAAATTCTGTAAAAGTTGGTATGATTCATATATGCACCGCCATGCATTAAAGGGTTAATAAGCGTAAGCAAAGATCACGGCGATGCTGGGTTAAAAGTAAGTTCACGCTTTAGAAATCGTGAACACGCATATTTGTTACTTAATTTATGCATTTTTCTCGTTTCATAGTTACAGGTGAAGTTTTACAGTTTAAGTCAGGACTTCTTGACTTGGAACTGAGACAAACATGCATAATTATTAATGTAGAAAATGTTTAAGCAAAGTTCCGCTCCAACTAGAAAGTCCGATTATTTTTTTCTTTTTAATTTAATGACCATTATATTAAATTAATTCCACAGAGTAAATTTTATAAACCTGTAGTACACATTTAAATTTATTATACATTACAGCAATTAACATACATGCCCTTTTGAAAAAAGAAGTAGATCGATCGATTTAACAGAATGAGCTGATCTTGAAATGGATAAAGACATCATTCAGCTTTAGGTGGTGAGGATATTTTGCAAATACATTATCTAACATAACAATGAATATATGGGAAAATGCTATGGCATGATCTGGAAGATCAGACTGAGTCTTGAGACGTTGACAAGTAAACGTCCAGAAAAGTTTGTATTATTTTTAGCTTTTAAAATTAAACAAACAAACATATATACCATGAATTTTTATACGGATGACGTAATAAAGCGCGTAAATTTTACCCGGTGGAAATTTGAGATTATGTTTTCTATCAAATAAATGAGAACATTAAAGCTTTCTGTAACTTTTATGGACGGGCTGAATAGCTATTTGCTCAGCTAATTCAGCATCAATAGAATTAGTTTTGGACAATCGAATTAATACGTCCAAAGTTGCATAACAGGTTGGTTGTAAAAAAAAGCTCAAAAATTAGTAAAAGTGTGCATATATATATATATCTTAAGGGAGAATTAAAGGAATATGTAAATTGGTGTGATTTGACTTAGAAGCTTATTTAATATTTACTTTTAATAAAAGCTGTAAATTATGAATTAAATATGTACCGCTGAAAAAGTAGTTTATTTACTTGTAATTTGGTTGACTATTTATTTCTCTTTAGTATCTATCTAAAAATACAATTTTTCATGATCAAACAATGTTAAAAATTATTCAAAAATGAGTAATTTTGGGTAGTTGGGTTTGATTAATAAAAAATAATAATAACATCCTGTTATTTTGGGGGCTGATAGTTGAACCGGAATGTAAACTATAGTTAAAAGCTTTCGGAAAGGAGTAAACATTCAGATTTTTAAAAGATGAAAACAAAGCTTTTACTCCAGTAATAGAAATTTTAATCGCGAGACAATTAAAAATATTTTTAAAGACCGCGTAGAGCTTTTTCAGGCTTAAATACTCGAAACTTTATTACAAAACATTAAACTGGCGTTATATATATATATTCTTATTTTAAAGCATTTAAATTATAATTTCTAGTTTGGCAGTATAAAATTCTCTGTAAATCATTGAATAGTGTGAGCAATCATACACTAAAAAATATTTTGTTGTATTCAATAAAAATTATTGGCAGTATTCTAACGTAATGATTTTGCCATGCTATAGTAAAATTCATTTAAAATGCTGCCTTTTTTGAATCGACATAACTTTGTTGAATTCAACAAATATCTTCCCCGCGCATATCTCGTTAAATTTTATTAATAAAACCAGACTGCTAGACTGCAACTTCAGACTGAAAATACAGAAATATGTTTTTAACATTCATAGAAAATGGGGGAAAGGTTCAACTCAAGGTTTCGAATACTTTAGTACTAAATTAATACAAAAAATTACTCATACCATAACATTTTTCCCACATACTAACGACCATACACGTCTTACACCACAGCTTACCCCCATACCGGCTTTCATGATAATTTATAGGTAAGGATTGTCTAGAAATTACTGAAAATTGTAAATGTATGTTTACGTTTTCGCAAAGTTACGCTTGAAGGGACCCTAGTAGCACAATTAGTCCAAAAAAACGTTTAAAACACGTTTTTTAACGTCAAAAAACGTGTGTCCAACGTAATTTAAACGTTTTTTGAACTAGTTGAGCTACTAGGGGATAGCTTACTAGGAGAAAAGATACCCTCATGAATAACAGCATGAAAAGTATTGCTCAGTTATTGTTACAGGTTTCTATGATTGAAATAATATATGCCAAATTTTACGGCTCCAGCCACTAAAAATTAGTCTACATTATCACGGTCAATTTACATAATTTTAAAGCCACCAGCTGTTCACCGTTTGGAGGAACTTTGACTAACATTTTCAATTTAACAAACGAAAGTTAAAAGCCTGTTAAGATGTTTAAATAATAAATGAAATTTATATTTATAGGGACTCGTGTAAAAATAACTGTTGATAAACTGATTTTAAATTTCATTTTTTGTTAAATGACACTTAAGAAATCAAATTTAAAATCATATTTTAATTCAACATAAATTACACAATTTATTTTAAGAATGTTTACTAAGACACATTTTAAAATCATTTATGTTTGATTCAATAGAATCAGAGAATCATTTTTAAACTTAGTTTAGACATGAAAAAGTTCTCATTTGACTTAAAGCAATATTTCTCCGTCTTCACACGCCCAATATGCACTTTCACACGAACACATGTATATAAAATATATTATAATACATATTATATATAAAGATCTATGCATGCAATTTTAGACTTCTGCAATGTAAGTAGAAATTCAGTAAGTTGCATGTATTTAGCGTACTAAGATATTTAAAAATATAAATTATGAATATCTCAGTAATTTTCTTATGCAAACAGAGATAAGAGAATTTCTTTGTTACAATATCGAAAAGCCCATTTTACAGGCAGGTGCATCATATCACCGGTAATGCTTATTCTAAATTACTTCCAACATCATTTTCCGTAAACAACCCTTGAAGCACCATCTGGTAGATTACCTCAAAGTGGGAAGCGATCCACCTACACATGTCATCTCTTATCAAGATCCCATCCCCTCTTTAGAGGCACACAAACCGAAAAATAAAAAGCGAACGCAGGAGGGATTTATCACCAAATCTGGAACCCCCGACCGATGCATTGATCTAACTCTTTGCGAGGCGGGGGTGAAAGAGAAAGGAATTTGCCTCGCGCGGATACGCAGGAAAAGTGGGATGAAAGTGACGTCACGCAAAGTCCGAAGAGGGTAGACAGCATTTTATTTTTAGGGACTTTCAAAATTTTAGGTGTTTTCCCGAACTCTCTAGAGCTTCTGAGCGAAGGTTATTCTAGGCGAGCTGATTCAATCGCTGTCATAGAAGTTTAGAAAAGAGCCATAAGACATCCCCCCCCCCCCCCGCTAGTAAAAGTTGTAGTATTTTTCATTCCAGGAAATCCTTTAAAAAGATTTCGAATCCCATGCTTTCATCTTGCATTTAGATTTATTTATTTATCAACTTTTTTCGAATATTTCGGTTGAAGGGAATTGACAAATTGCTTTTCTTTTGCATGTAAAGCAGCAATCTACTTTACTGCTGAATTTTTCATCTTTTACAAGCGCACTGAAACCAAATTTTGGGATTCAGATCTCCATCTTATTTTCTGATATGTATGCCAAATAAATGCTTTGCTTAAATCATTTTAATTTCTAAGAAGTTGAAATCTTATACTATCTAAAAGAACATAGTCAAACAAAATATTTTGGAAGGGATTCAGTAAAAATTTCTAAGGATAACTGTAATTTTTATGAATTCTGGCAGACAAATCTTAAAACTTCCATTTACATTGATTTATATGGTAAACCACTTGATCTTAATATACAGAATATACGAGTCATAACAAATATGGAAAGTAAATTATTTCATAAAGTTAATACTTATCGCAGTGATGTTTCGATATTATTATTTTCCCTGTTTTTCTCTTTTACCCACTGGTTTTTTTTTCCAGTCACACACACACACAAAAAAAAAAAAACACACACACACACACAAAAAAAAAAAACTTTACATTTAGTATGACATTGCTGTCAATCAAACTGATTGAGGCAAAACGATAAGAGAGGCTTTTATAATTTTAATTCTTTAAATATATCTCTGAAAATGATATGGTATTATGCAATTCCAAAGTTTTCCATTTATGCCGTTAGATATTGCTCAACAGCAAAGAAATATCACCTACGTATCAAAACAATCAGTGAATAATTACATAATACGTTAGACTTTTTAATGCATTTTTCACTAGATTTAAACAAAATAAAATAAAAAACTTTAAAAAGTCTTTTATTGTGCATTACTATACATCACAAACGAAGTGTTATGTCTAGCGTTCTCCTTCCTTTAAGTTTCGATAAGAACTTGAGTCCCTTTAGATAATCTGCTGCTTGATTATGTAAAACCAGTACTTGTTTATGAGAATTTTCGTACAGTAATAATAATAGGTTATGGATTATATAGTGTAGCACCTAATATATATATATATATATATATATATGCAATATAAAAATATGTGTAATAAAACAGATTATATTTTTATTTTATTTGTTCTTAACCAAATTTACTTTTAAAGGAATTAAAATAGAAGTTTATGCTGAGACAAATACCCGAATTGCCGGCAAATGTCTCTGAAACTAACGATTTTAATAACTTTTTAGAGATTCACCAAACTGGTCATATTTATTTATAATATAATTAACTATTCATGCCAGGTTTTTATTATTTTAGAACTAAATAATCCACCTTCTTCAATTATTTAATATTTTTAGTTTATTTCTTTCTAAATGGTAACAGCAATATAAAAAATCAAAAGTCTATTTATCTTCCGAGGGAAGGGGAATTCAAAATAAGGGAAGGCAACTTAGGATATCCAATGTCATAAATTATATTTAAAGAATATATAATGCAATGTTTTTAGAAGAAAAATACCATAAATACGTTATATTTGAAGAAATTATTTTTTGAACCTACAAACAGCTCCATAAATTTATTTAAATTTTACAAGTTTGCAGAAACAGCTAGAGATCAGTTTCAAAAATCACTATCGTTTCGGAATAAAACAGATGCTAGAATTTTAAAAGAAACGAAGAAAAAAATATTTAAATGTATAAAGTTAAGTTCGAGAATATTTCTTTTATAAAGCAAAGATGCTTTGGGGTGGAAAAAAAGCCAGACAAAATTTTACCGACTGTGTATCAGTTTAATTTAAATCACGCATTGTCATGTAAATATGCCATCAAGTTGGGGAAACTTTTAGGCGCCAAGTCTACATTTTCAAAAGAAATCAGAAAGAAAAATAAGAAGCGAAAGTCTTATGCTTTCGCATTTATTTAACTTTTTGAGCAAACAGCGCAAATCTGCCGTTCCGTTCACTGTAGATTTGCGGATGGGAATTTCCTTTTAAAATAAATTTTTTTATTAAGGTTTTACATTTTGAGGGAAGAAATTTTCCGCACTTGGAGAAACATTTCATTTATATGTACTTTGACAAATCTTATAAAGATTCTTGAAGCTTAAAGTATTAGCATTTGTAAAAGGAATTGGAAGAGTTTGGAAGGAAAGTAAAGCGCTCGTTTTCTGTCTGAATCAATTAAAAACATTCTATAGCACATAAGTAAAGATGCATTAAATGGGTGAATAAATATTAGTGAAATACAGATTGAGAGATTTTTATTTAATTTGCGTGTAGATATATTGTTTCTGAAAGAACAGAAGAGAAAAAGTAAAATAAAAGTTTATCTAATTAAGTTTAAAGATTTAAATAATTATAAAATAAGATTCTTTAAAATTCTCAAATAAATCTCTATTCTTTAACAAAAGTTAATAATGAGACCTTAGTTAATAGTGGCTTGAAAGTAAATCAGTTTAAGGAAGTTGAAAAGAAAATAAGACAAGGCAAGTCTATGTTTGATGCATAAACATTAAAATAATCTTAACAATCGTAAGTTTTAAAACTCAACTTTTACGCTCAAAATTAATAAGTAACATATTCCTAACGGATTTTACCGTTTTCATTCAGTCCTTTGCAAGTTGTTCTATTGTTCGCATAGGCTAGACATTCTACTTACATAAAATGGCATTGCATTTATGGTACGTATGAATGTACTAGCATTGTCGCAAACATTTAATCGAAAACGGCTGAGGTTGCTGTCTTTTGTAGCAACTGAGCTTACTCGGGGTGGGAATACAATCTTTTTGTCATTGGAAAGAAAAGCCCAGCCGAACAAAAAGGATACTGAAATGTCAGTGAGTATTCAATCTAAGGGAAGCTTCGGGAGATTCTCTAGAAGTAGTGGCAGCCAGCAGAAAAATATCCAGAATCCACAAAAGTGTAGGAGAATCTATAGTAGAGACAGATAATGCTAAATCTGCTACGCATTAAATATTTATTGTAGAGATTCAACAAAGCTGATAAAATACACAGATTTTTTAAATGCTTGCCTATGATATGTTTACGTTTAATTTTAAGAGGTTATCATTTTCATCTATCAATACATTGAAAATAAAAACTGTTTACTTTTTGTACTTAAAATAAAATTTTGAGTTGAATTATCAGTTTTTAATGCGACAGTTACCGTGTTTACTCGCGCAATAGTCGCACTTTTTTGCCAATTTTTCATGGTGAAAGTCTAGGTGCGACGGGGAAATCTACTACATAATAGTATTGCACCCTCTAAAGCTAAAACGCTGTTCATATTATAATGCAATTACTAACTTACCAAATGTTTCCAGATTATCTGCCGTAGATTAAATAATCATTTCGTCAGTTGCACACAAAAAGAAAGTTTTTTTAATTAATAATTTTATAGACATAAGTGAAAGTCAAATATGTGACTGCAACTTATATGTGGGGACTAGTTGCGTACCCGTTCTCCGCACGGTGGGAAACGCATATTTTCCTTACACATATATAATTCGAATTAAACCTAATAATGCGGAATCTCAAAACGTGAAAAAATACTTGAATCGTGACTAAAAGTTGACGTCGTGTGTGCAAATTTTAGACGATTGCAACAGGACACAAAAACTACGCTAATGTGACTGGCGATCAAAAAAGAAAGAACTTTATGGTGTGCAGACAAAACTTTTCTCTTTCGAAAAATGCCCGATTTCTACATCATATAATTCTCTTTGTGAGGTTTAATTTATAGCATTAATATATAGTATATACCACATAAATAACATTACATGATGTTGCCAACAATTTTATCTTGCATTTTTCAAAGCGTGGACAATTCATTAGCGCAGTTATGTTACACACGACTTTATTAAATTTTACCTAAATTAAAAAACTTACATGAAACAATGGATGCATCATTTACGTTTAAAAGCCAAAAACGTACCCTGCTCCGATGAAAATCATGTCGCTTTTGTAAATGAAAACGTTCTTGATGTAACTTCTGAGAAATAGCTTATTACCCTTACTGAACTCTTAATGCAGTATCACACTTGTTACATAAAACTGACGTTTATCTCACTGTCAATTCGCCCTAAATAAATAACTAATTTCATTTTTCATTTTTTACAGATTACAGTTGACCCCTTTATAACATGGGTCTACAACACGAATTCTTAGAACACGACGAAAACATTACGATCGTTTTCCTGTAACACGTTAAAAGAGACTTGTATAGCACGATGAAATGAGACATGTGTTGATATTATGACGCCTTAGCTCCTGTAATTAAAATTACTTTTGAATGGCAACACCAAACATCATTGCATTTTTACGGAGCGCAAATAAGTTTTGCCGCGATTATACCGCGCAGTCCGCATTCCAGGTGGAGTATAGCGCAGGACCCGTACAACACGGATTCCTATAACACGGAACGTATCTACCGTGTTATAGGGAATCTACTGTAGTTGCATAGTGTCAAATTCAATAGTTAAGAAAATTCTGGGTTGCCTTATTTAGTAATATTTCATCTTACCTTCGTGGCCGAAATGTATTAAAACCAAATATTCGAACTGTATCAAAAGTAAATTTTACTAAACGTAAAATTTTTAATTTTGTATAACCCCCAGTACAACTTCGGAGTTTGCCATCTACGACGGCTTTTCATGACGTGAAAATTGATGCTTGCGTACAGAGGCGTAGCCATGGAGGGGATGGGCTCACAACCCCCCCCCCCCATGTGGAGTTTTTTGCCATACAAAATGTATATTCTTCACTCCCGTAACATTCCCATGAATAATGTTTGGCTACTCCTGCTTGCATATAATTGATTTTTTTTTTTTTTTTCATTTATCAGTGATCAATATACTTCAGGATCGAAATCTCCGCAGTAAAAAAATGGTCTAAAAAATCTGACACCAGAAAAATCTGATTAACACAGTGGGGTTACACAAATACGCGCCGGGCATAAGCTCTTGCTTATGTCCGGAGGAGCAAATACATTAGAGGGTATGTGCTGCTCCGGATAATCTGCCAGCAAAACAGCAAAAATGACGTATAAAATGACATCCACACGCGAAGGAAATAAAATTAAAGATATGTAGAACTGCATGAAAACTTCGATTATTTTTAAAGTGCAAGTATGTTACAGTTAGTTCTATTTATTTCACGTCCGATGCGCTTTCACTTTTTCGAGTCTTAAAAGCTGTAGAAATGAGTGGTTTCACTTAATTGTTAAATTTAACAACTTAGGAGGCAACAATGGATTCTGTTGTTACGGAAATTATAGCAATGTTAAAAATAGAACATGAAATGAGTTATTCATGTTTACTTTGCTAGAACTGCCATATTGGCGAAATTAACACCGCCAGTCGATGGCAAATAGCTCAAACCACAAAATTAAACTTGACACTAAAGGCAATACACAATACTTTGTTTGGCGGAATTAAAAAAAAAAAAAACATATATCTATGCATACGCTAGTGACATCGGCTCATCTCAACTGTGGAATGGTATTAATAATACGTACAGATCTGCACTACATTAGAATATTTTTCGCCAACTTTGCTAAGAAATGTACTAAAGTAGGAATCAACATACATTTCAATTCGTAAAACAAAAAATATATTAGATAGTATTAATTACGCCTTTCTAACAGCTTTTAGTAAAAGAAACTTCCGTAGCGCTGCTTTAAGAAATAAGAATCAATTATTTATTACACAGTACTTCGATCGCCAAATGCCAACATACACCATTTTGCGAGATTTTTTTGTTTTCAGAGAATCATTCGAAGCATTGATTTAACAGCAATCAAAATGGGAAATAGTTATCTATCATTTATATGGTTCCATCGCCAAAATTTAATGCAGGCATATTATTGATAAGTAGCAGTTATTTAAATTATTATTAACTATAACGGGTTTTAATCACCGTTAACTACCATGTACAAAATGCGAGAATTTCAATTTTCTGAAATTTGGCGGAATTCCTCTAACTTAAATAAGTTTACTTACTTTGGTGAAAATTCTATAGATCGTTTAAAATCGCTTTAATATCTGCATTATTTCTGTATGAAAAATCGAAGTATAGCGCCGTAAAACTTATACTTGTTATTAAAAATACTATTTCGTTACGCTCTCAGTAATTTGCGCCAAGCCCAAAACTGTACAAATCGATAGAACCTACTACTTTCTCAAAATCACCAAATGAGCCATTTTTTTTTCGGCCAAACTAAAAAATATACATATTAGTCTCGGAAATCTCTCAATCCCTTATTCTTTTACACATAAAAAACATTGAATTCCAGCTCTGATTTAACATGAACGCAATATTTTAATTAAAAAATAACTTTGTAAATAGTCTAAACAGAAAAAAATCATTATTCTTTTATTTTTACTGCAGGAGTCTAAATAATTTAATAAAATAGCCAAACATGGCAAAGTCGATGCTTATTTCTCACTTTTTTGACTATAGGGGTTACAATCACGGAATTGCGGAGAGCAAAAATTAGCGTTTTTGATGGGTTTTTTTATCAATATCTCCTAAACTAATTCGAATTTCGAAATTTAAATTAGCGGAGGTTCTTTCTCGAAATTTTCCAAGTTCGTGGATACCTCGTTCGAAACTCAACTCCCAGCCGTTTAGGAGGAGATGATGCTACTCACACACAGACACACAGACAGACGCGCACAGATTTTAATAGTATAGAAGCTATTTTGATAATTTTTCCGCTTCAAAATGAGGGTGCGTCTATTCATAATCTTTAAAATTAAAATTGGAACTAAATATTTTTTATTTGCTTTAAACCAGAGAGATATTAGTTTTAAATAATGAATGAATCAAAAAATAAAATCCGTTCTTGTGCATGGAGATTTCATTAAGTTTTTAATAACACTATTTAATTTTAAATGTCATAATTTTTCTGTTTTTTATATATTGGACGAAATGTTCTGTAAGCAAGATTATTAAATTTTTTAAACAAGATGTTGAAATAAAGTGTTAGAAATTTTAAATTTACCCTACATCCCAATTTTCTGGCGTCCATTTAAAAATTCTTTAAGGAAACTCAGATTTAGGTACTAAGCTCTACAAATCTAATTGAGAAAAGCATTATCCGGGCTTCCAGTGACAGGAGAAATGTTGTCAGATAAAAATTGGGGTTGTAAAAATATAAAAAAAACGCAAAAATGGTCGAAAAGGGGGCAAAACACAAAATAAATGAATGAAAAATAATAATTTCATTATTTTATTTCTAGAAATAGCTTTTTTGTGCTATTTAGCCAGTTTGACGAGTTTTGTGCAGCTAAGACGGACAATGTAGATGCCTGTAGCGATTACATTAACAGATAAACACCAAAGATATTTTATATGTTAAGATAAAAGTCTCTCATTAATTTTGAGTTAATGTGTTTTTCCGTTACAGCACTGGTATTAAGAAACTCATAATAAAACTGATTAATCTAAGTATTTGTCTAATTGTAACAAAGTCGATTTAAAAGATACAGAACAATAATGGTTGTATTTTACTGTTTTTTCTTTCAAATTTTCCTATTGTATTGATGAATCTTGAGATGAAAAATACAAACAAAATGCCTCTGAGAGGATTTTCTTTCGTATCTGCAATATTTCCAGATTTCTTTCATTCCTTATTCCTGCCCCGACAAGATATAGAATTTCATTTCTCCGGACAAGAAGACCAAGGCATTTACATTGGCGGCGCCAAACGGCTCAGTCGCTGACCTTAAGGAAGAAAAAATCAATTTCTCAACGTTACCGAGTTGGTATATTCGGCAGTCTTTTTGCGGGGGATCTTTTAACGGAGCGGTTGATTTTGTAAAACCGATATAAATCTTCAAAGATGCTTTTAGCACGCCGAGGCATTGATACGGGTGATGTATGACGATATTGCATGGATGCGATAGAAAGACGTCCTTATAAAAATTTATTGTTCAGATATTGAAGCTCCGTTATAATTCAAATACTTTTAAAAGTATGGTACCCAGGAAGGATGGATTTCAGTTAATTATGTGATTTCAAAAGTTTTTATTTAAATCCACGCTCTAGGCTGAATTCAGGTTTAAAATGCAATGAACGCGACATAATTTTTTTTTATTCACTATCGATTGACATTGCGCATGTGAGACCCCAAAAAGAGACGTTACCAGCTAAAGGCAAAAATATTCCTTAATCAAAAAATTTTGGCATTTTATCTTTTTATTTATCTCATAATGCATAACGTATGGTTACCATGTTGGAAAGAGCATAAAAGCAAGGGAAAACACTGCATACAAAAATCCGGGTGGAGGGCATTGCCCCCCCCCCTTGCCCTATGCTGCTGGCGCCCATGTATACAGGGTGATTATAATTAAAGTTCCCACTTTAAAGCGATCAGAAAAGGAAAACTACTGGACGAAATTTATCAAACTTGGTAACTGTGTAAAGATGGTCAGGGGATTTATTATCCGCGGAGAAAAAGCTTAAAAATTCAAAACCAGTGGCAAGGACGTAATTTAAGAGGGCGGGGGGTTTAGGGGTGCACCCCTCACCCCCTAAAATGAAGAACATTTTGGAGGGGGCGGTAAAAAAGGCAGTATTTTTCTCATAATGGCACTATTTCATCATCAATTTAGAAGCAAAAATCAAAATTTCGTGGGGGAAGAGGATCGGCCCCCCCTGGACCCCCCCCCTTTAAATACGTTCTTGCCCCTGGTGTTGAATTTTTGAACTTTTTCTTCGCGGACAATTAATCCGCTGACCACCTTTACAAAGTCGCCAAGTTTTATAATATTTGGTCCCGTAGTTTTCCTTTTCTGATCGTTTTAAAGTGGAACTTTAATTATAATGACGGTGTATACATGGGCGAAGGCAGCATAGGGCAAGCCCCCTCCTCGATTTTTGTATGCAGTGTTTTCTCTTGCTTTTTTGCTCTTTCCAACATGGTAACCATACGTTAAAGTAGTCTTTTCCCCCCCTTGACTAGTCTTTGCCCCTCCCTGGGAAATATTCTGCCAGTGCCCATGCCTGTATATTTTAAATAATTTTGAACATGCAAAATTTGAAATCAACTAATATTTCCTTGCCCAAAATCTAATACACTATAACCTCTTTACAAAAATCCCTCAATATAGTGACTTAATCGCTAGAAAGACCGTAAAATAATTGTCCCAACCAACAATTCATATAGTTTGATGTTTTAAAGATTACAATACAGGGTGATCAATTAATAGTGCGCGATGGTTTCTCTTATTACCCTTAAATCTGACTGGCGCGGCGATTATTCCAACACTGAACTATACTTTAACTTTCTTCAAGGGCACACCTTCTTGGAGAGAGACAATTTGCAACATTGTTGGACTGATACAATTTTGTGAGGTAAAACAGAAATGGAGACGCACGATGTTACTTAATCGTGTGATAATTTTATTTTTGAAAAACATAATTTAATTCAATTTTTTTTTCAGTATCATTCCTCACAGCAAATGTTGAAAATGTTTGCCACCATTTTGAATTCAAACTTGAAAACAATTGGGTTTTCCAGAAAAAATCTTGCAAACATCGATGAATTAAAGCGAACTATAACTGTAGAAATCTCGTCAATAACACCGACAATGTTGAGATGAGTGACAGAAAACGGTCGACGTGTTCATGTTTGAATTCAAAATGGTGGCTAACATTTTCAACATTTGATCTAAGGAATGATATTGCAAAAAAAAAAAAAAATTCGAATTATGTTTTTCAAAAATAAAATTATCACAGGATTAGGTAACATTGTGCGTCTTCATTTCTGTTTTACCTCACACATAAAGTTGTGAGAATCAAACAATGCTGGAAATTGTCTCCCACACTTAACCCTTTAACGCGCAGTGTTCCCGCTCTGGGAACACCCAACTCTGACGTTTTGACTGTTGCCAGTCACGAAGAATAGATTTGATTTCTATAAAAATTGTTGCGGGTTGTAAAGAAGTTATTTAGCTAGGCTGTTTTAAATTACTTAGTTGCGTTGTGAGATAATGCAGAAACCAGGTTCGAATGCACTAAGTTGCGATAAAATAAAAAGACGTTAAATACTGAAAAACTATTTTATTAAACATATACTATTGAAACATTATTATAACAGGCGGTGGTGGCTCAGCGAAAATAAAATGACGTCCTATATGGTCAGTGAAATTAAGGTGGAATGACTTAAAAATTACGCCAGCACAGAATTACACATTGACGAGGACAAACACTTGGCTGAGATTAATAACGCCAATTCCAGTGCAACCCTAATAGTCTAAGAGCCAGCGACCGCCAGACCTTCGTCATAGTATAAAAGCTGAAACTTTCTCTGCGCATACCCCCCAACAGAGGTAGGAACAATCGGCCACTATAAAGTTTGGATGATCGTGGCTTTGGCAGGTAACAGGTGGCAAAGGTGTATGAAATTGCAGAAAATTTTCGTCATTTCATAAAGCTTAATTTTTTTTATATGTTCTTCGCAGTACTAGAAATCACTTTATCCCTTGCCAGACACTTTCCCATCGTGGCAAACCCCCGCCAGACAATCTCAAAGTCAAGGAAAACGTAGTTCTATTACGAGCGCGCTGCAGCTTCGAAGAAAGTGCAGAAGTAGCAGTATAAAATGTGCTTGGTACTTTGTGACAGCTTGACGTACTTCGTCGCGGGAGTTTACGAACACAACAGTTTTCCATGACTCCCATTGACTTTGAGATTGTCTGGCGGGGGTTTGCCACGATGGAAAAGTGTCTGGCAAGGGATAAAGTGATTTCTAGAACTGCGAAGAAGAACATATAAAAAAATTAAGCTTTATGAAATGACGAAAATTTTCTGCAATTTTATTCACCTTTGCCACCTGTTACCTGCCAAAGCCACGATCATCCAACCTTTATATTGGCCGATTGTTCCTACCTCTGTTGGGGGGTATGTGCAGAGAAAGTTTCAGCTTTTATACTATGACGAAGGTCTAGCGGCCGCTGGCTCTTGCTCTATAACAGTTAATCCAATAAAATTACAATGACGTAATAGCGAGCAAATAATTTTAAAGACGTCAGAAGGGGAACAAAATAATAACTTACGCCAGCAGGATGCCAAGAGAAGTAGAAAGTACGTAGATTTTGCAAACGGATGTAATATAATTTATTTTTAGCACACCGGTCCGAAGAGACGAATAACGAAAAGAATAGTGCATACGGGAAAAGCGAAAATACAGATTTAAAAGACGAAATGGCAGAAAAATGAAAACAGAAGTGATTTAGAATTCTTGAATTTTGGATAGATTACATTAAAGAAGGCCAAAGTAAATGATTATTAAATTAGATATGTGATCTCCATCACACGGGTGACATAGCTCCACGAGAATCCTTTACTTTTTAGCACGTCATTTCCCGTAAAAAAATTGTCACAATTATTTTTAACAGCACTGACATCTGCTAAAAAATGGAAGAATGCGAGAACAGCTGGATAGATTGCCCAATGCTGAAAAAAGGGCAACTGTTGCCATCGCTCGACTTAACTACCAGCAAGATGGCGGACGATCGAAACGTTCATCGCGCGCCACAAATCTAGAGATCCTTTTTTGGCGCGGCACAGCCAGCTGCGGTCTCTAGATCTGTGGCACGCGATGAACGTTTCGATCGTCCGCCATCTTGCTGGTAGTTAAGTCGAGCGATGGCAACGGCTGCCCTTTTTTCAGCATTGGGAAAGGGTTGCGCCTCAAAGGGTTAAGGGTAGTAAGAGAACCATCGGGTACTTTTTAAAATTAGTTATACAGGATTTTGTTATATAGAATGTCTAGCTAGACCATATTTTTACACATTAAATAATTTTCTCATTAATACTATAGCAAATAATAATTAAAAAATATTTTCCCCTAAAAAATTGAATTTATTATTGAACGGATCCAATTCCTATTACTAACCTCCGCAAAGCAAAAAGCTAGTTAGTGATCAAAGTAAAAACTGCCATTGAAGACAAGTTATTGACCTGCGTTATGTAGAAAACTATTAGCCCTGATACGGCAAAAATGCTTGGATACCGCTCTATTTTTGAAATAAGTTACTCACTATAAGTATTGTAAAGCCAAAACCCGTCTGCAGAATAGAGCTTATTTATCGATTTCATGCTAATTTTTCTGCTTCAAAGAGTTTAATGCACGCTTATGTCAGTTTAATGAACGCAAACATGAATATTTTAAATGTACCTGATTGTAGTTATAGGTTGTTCGTTTTACAGAGAAATAGGGTTTCTGAGCGTAAATTAAGCTAACGCAGCTAGTTAGTGAAAAACTTAGACATCAATTTATTTTAACCCACTGCGTGTCTGAGAAATGAGCAAAAAAATGTAAAGTTGTTTTCACGGTCCTATTTTCATGCAGCTTTAAAAATGTAAAAATGAAAGGAATTTTGGTAGGAATATTTGTAGTTAGAAAAAAAGTTAGCTATCTTACTACAAGCTTTAAAATTAAAACATATTTTTTGATACTTGTGTGATTTATGTAATATAAATTGTTGGTGTTTTGCAGTGAAAACTGGAATTAAATGAACGGAATTTCACGCCACAGCCGCACAGTGGAGTATTCATATCAAAATCCTGGCCAAAAGTCGAAAATTTTAAATTTGTTTAAAAACAGTAATATATATGTTTTTGGATAGCCTAGTAACTGATGCATCATGTAATGCATGTTTTTCGACCATAATTCATATCCAAAAGATGCAACACTCGGTTTAAAAGCAAGTTTCTTCATTTACGGCAAGAGATTTCAGCGTTTTCTATTACTTCGTCTTGCAATTTTTACGGGCTCTTTAAATTATTTTACTGGTTTGATACTTAGTATAATTGTAGTAAAATATATGTATTTTAATTATATGTATCTATTAGCTTGAAAAAATAATATAACTTTATTTTAAAAAATTGTAAACTTTTTTTTTCTAATTTTTTTTCAAAAATTCACATTTCAAAAAGCTTTTTGAAGGGGTGTCGCGGCTTGTCGCGCCCAATTTCAACTATAATCGTAATTATTACAGTATTGAGTGTCTATTCCAAGAAAAAAATGTTCCCCCAACATCCACCATTTTTATAAAAAAAATTATTTATATAGCGCCATTTTTATTTTTTCGATAATTTTTCGAAGGGTGATCGCAAAAGCTATACAAACATACGCACTTGTATTTCTCATAAACTATAAATTATGTGCAGGTGTTTGGATAAAGGTATATAAAATTCATTTTAGTCAAGATTTAACATCAGTATTTTAAATTCAGTATGTAATTTCTTATTTTTCTGATGTAAATTTGCTATAAGAAGAAAATTTCTACATATTCCAAAATTGCCCTTTCTTAGTCATGTAAATAGTCCCATCTATTTACAGCTTAGTTTTCCATTTATGTAGTAAATTGTGTCCAAAGCAAAAACTCCCCATTTTTGGTTCTCAAAGGTTGGCAACTGTGACTTCGGGTCATTGAAGTGTGAGTGTGTAAACAGAAAAGTGCTGGCTTGAAATAAATTACTTTCTCCTCGAGCTTGGAATGAGATTTTATGGGTTTGCAAAGGGGGGCATCTTTTAAGCAGTGCCCTTATATGATCTGCTCTAGATAAAGGCCAATGAAAAAGAGCAAGCCTTATAGCAGTGAGACCCTATAACTTCTTCTTCCAGAGGGGTCCGATGGTGCTCTCTCTCTCTCTCTCTCTCTCAAAAAAAAAAAAAAAAAAGGAAGAAGGAGAAGAAAAAGAAAGTGATTCTGAGTGAAGACGAATATCAGAGTTCAAAAGAATCGGAATGAAAAAGTTAATCTTCAGAAGTCATTAGAAAACTAAGATCCAAATAGTAACTACATTTAGAAAAGTGGAAAATCTGAAAACTTTTATGATAAAAATTGATTTATAGATAAGTAGTATTATATTTATAAGTATTATTATAAGTAAAGTATTACATTTATATATTTTTATTGTGGTTAAGGCAGCGTTTCTCAACCTGTGGGGCGCGCCCCCCAAGGAGGCGCAGAGCGTTTCCAGGGGAGGCACGAGAAAAACCAAAGAGCAAGTAATGATGCACGATTTTTAAAAATCGCCTAATTTATTCTCATTTTTACTCAAAAATATATCCATTTTCGCTTAAAATGTTCATTCAAACTTTACTGATAACATTATTTTGTAGAAAATTCGACTAAATGTACATTGTTAAAGATTAAAAAACTGAATGTATGCTGAACAATGTGAAGGGGGGGGGGTGCTACCGTAAGTTAGCCTTTGTTGGGAGGGGGCGAAGTTAAAAGGTTGAGAACCGCTGGGTTAAGGCACGGCTATTTTCCTCACGGGAAGGTTGCCTTGGCGGAGGGCTTTTTAAGAGGCTCTAATGCGTATTCACGTGACATCTGGAGAAAATCGCCCAAAACTCCAGACCGTTAGATCGACAGCCGCGTGGTATTACATTTATAAGTGGTAATATACAAAAGCAGTACTTCCCAGTAAGGGACACTCCCCGGACAAGACATTTGCTAGAAACCAACTTCGAGTCGTTTAGCGATATATCGCCAAATTTGGCGACAACACGCTTTTTTATATAATTTAAGAAGTATATAATACTAAAAAGTAAGTCAAAAGTCAACAGTAATGATTTTAACGTTAAAACACATGAAAAATATTTTTGGCCAGGATTTTGACACAAATACTCCACTGTGAGCCGCTTGAAGAGTTAAAAAATAATAAAGAATAATTTTTTAAAAAATGTATTCATTCAGAATTGCTTATCAAAAAGAATTAGTGAATGTCTTTAGTCTTAAGTGACAGTTTCATTTTTCAATACAACTAACCATAGTTTTTTCAATATATCTTCTAATACAAGATTTCAAATAAGAATTTCCTACACATTTTCGCCGAATACTGTTACTGTTAATTTACTTTAATTTCTATAGGATTTTTCCATTACATTTCTTTGTCAACTCTTCACATATTTTATTTTTTTCCATTTTTAAAATCAGAATTTTTGTGTCTTAAAAAAAATCAAAAGTTATTTGTAAACTTTCTGAGCTTAAAAAAAAAAAAAAAAAAAAAAAAAAAAACTCGGAAGGAAGCAAGTATTAAATTTTAATGACATTACTGCGCAGTTGAGTAAATGTTTAAAACAAACTGGTGATTTTTGGAACAATATTAATCTTGCTCTGACATAAAATTAAATTTTCAAAATGTAATCAAATGAGCAATCTTCTTTTATTTCTTTGAAAAGCTAGAGTAAAGTTCATTTTTTTCACTGTTCGATCATGTGTTTATTTAAATGCAACAATTTATGTCATAATGCAGTAAAGTTTCCATTTATGCACAGAATTAATTTTCACAAAAAATCTATCATTATTTATTTTACATTATATTTTTGCTTATAAAAAACTTCATCCATTTTATCAATCAAAAAAAGAAAAAAGAAAAATTATGTACGTTTTCTTTGTATTTGACGTTTAGACCGTAGTGAGATAAAAAAAAAAAAAAATGAATTATTTGTGCACCCAATCCAAAACTATCTGAAAATTCATAATACCTTCTTAGGTCAGAACACTTAGTGCGTATATGAACACGTGTATACGTACGCACATATATGTAACTTACTTGCGCTATAGTGACTTAAAAAATATTTCTGTCAAGACTCCTTGTAAAAACACTGAAAAATGGAAGCGTACATTTCAATGATAAGAGGCAGTAACGTATCTAGGGGAGGCTGAGGAGGTTACGCCCCCCCCTCAAAATCTGACCCATTACTTAACTTAAAATTTGATATTTAGCTTAGAATTTAATCTTAATTTAAAATTTAATACACAGCACCCCAAAATAAAATCCTGGTTATGCCACTGGCTGGAGGTTTATCAACATACAGATATAAGAAACCTCATACATTTGGCTAGAAGATGTGATGCACACACAAAATAATATACGCTGCATATAACTTAACCAGAATTTAAAAAAATAAATCAATAAATGTATTAAGTCAAACACGAAAAACCCCAAAATATCTAACAGAAAGTATGCTGTAACAAACCAGTCATGAATCGTTAAAAAAAAAATAAAATAAAAAAAAATAAAAATAAACATCTTAAACAAGCGCTTGTCAAACTTTACTAAAAAACGACACACTTAACAAAATTAATTTCAAATTTGTTTCAACAAGTTTATTTCTGCCAGAGTGTACAGTGTAAGACTTCCGTAGAGGAATACGAGTTCATGACATAATCTTTCTTCATTTTTCTTGTCATAAATATACTTTTAACAGAAAGAACATCCCCCCCCCCATGGAAATAGTTATTTAGAAACAATGACTGGATACTGAAAAATTTTGGAACCTATCAAGATAGTCACACCGTCAGTTAGAGCTGCTTTCGTTTATGTTTTGTTCGAATGTTCTACAAAATTTCATAAAAAAAAACCCACCTCCCTCCGGAAATACAAAGTCATGCACTAACAAATTCTCTCGCCATTTATTCTCTTTCATTCCTGACGCTGCGAACCAGGAATTTCAGCCAGTTGTATGCAGACCAGAAAGAATGGGGGGGGAAAAGTAAAAATAGTAGAGCTAATGGAACTCAAATGTTTAACTAGCCATTTGCCTTTCTTTGCACGGAGTTATCTTTCAATTCACAAACCCTTCTCTTCTTAAATTTACGAGATGAGTTGAGGAGAGAGAAGCTTCCAACGCACCAGTCGCCAATTACGGGTGAGAAATTATGCAACGATTTTGGCGTATAAATCAGTGTCGGCTTTCTCTTTCGACACCCCGTGTTTCAGCAGTAGCACTTTTAAGTTCCGATTAGTCATTTTAAAGGAATTTAATGATATCTGTCGAGCTCAAATCTCACTGAGAAGGGATTCGTTGTTTAACCCTTTCACGCACGGTGGTTACGCTCTGAAACCTCCTTATTCCAGCACTCTTACTGACGATGTTAAAAAATATGGTTAAAGAAATTTTCTGATTAAAGAAGTTTTCTGACACAGTCGGTGGCGCAAGCAGCTGCACCCAGAAAATTTCTTTAGCTCTCTGGCACCGCCATGTTGTTGGTAGTTAAATGAATCGATAGCAACGGCTGCTCTTTATCAGCGTTTTGATTATTTAACCCTATTTTTTTTTTTTTTGGCGATTAGCAGTGAAAGAGCTGATATAAGCTGTTTTCACGACTAGGGATGGATGCAAGACGAGACAGACATTTAGAGATTTTTTTTGCGAGAGGAGGCACACATTTTTAACCAAGGGATTTTGAGAGACGAGACAAAGTTTTTAGGCTGTTTTGCGAGATGCGAGACGCCAATTTTCCGTCGCAACCACCGTGCGTCAAAGGGTTATGAACAGGTTCCGAAACAACTTTTGAACAGTTTTCGAAAGAGACAAATTGCGCCATAGACTGTAAAAAATACAAAATCTTTATTCTCAAGCTCTACTATGATCTTAAAGAGGACGGAATTATATTATACAACAGGTGATAAATCGGTATGAATTATAAGACATCGAGGAAAATATCTTCAACATTCGGTATTTTGCAAATTCCAAAATGGGTGGCGATTCGGCCAATTTTACCGAGTGATTTATGAGTTTAAGATTTTTTTTTTTTCTGAAAGTTCTATGAAACTTATAAGCTCATAGTGTTTAACGATGCATGGAGAGTTTGTGAAAGAACATTCCGAATGGTCTCGAGTCCCTAACATAATTTATGTTTTCAAAACTGATTAAGAGTCGTGTTATGTGTGTATATTATTTTTTCTAGAATGTCACAAAATTGTTTAGTTTTAAAATCATCGTTCGACTACAACTCTAACAACACATATAGTATATGTGATGTAAACAACTTGGAAATTAATTATCTGCAGCAGAAGCACAAAGAATTTTTTTTAATAGATTTTAAATTTTTTAACATTAAACGCGCGCGTTCTTTAAAACGGAATGTAGAATACTTTTTTTTATAAAAATATTTTAAGACTGCTTTAATGTATACGCAGCTTGAAAATGCATGCTACCTTTAAAGCTTTCAAACCCTTTTTCACAAAATTAAAAAGTGTTAATAGTAATTTTAAGATATTAATTTTAAGTTCATTTCACCAGGCTCTAGCTGCTGTAAATATTCATACATTGCCCCGAAATTTATGCATGGTATTGACATTATAACATGCTCTCTTACTGAAAACAGTACATGTAAGTGTACATAGTTCTTTTACAAGAACACATAAAAGCATTTCAATACATTATCATTTTTGGGTAGCGGTTGTTTGAAATGTTTTAGCGATGTTATACTATTTGAAAGGAAATAAACTATTGGATTGATTGTTATAATGGCTTCTCAAAACACATTGTGATATTTGCTAAAAACCACGAACCAAACATAGTAGCACAGTTAGTTAAAAAGACGTTCACAGAAAGGTCAAAGAACTTCTTTTGAACTAGTTGTGCTACTGAGGAAATTAAGTTTAGTTTGTTTTGCTGACCTAGAGAACCTTATATTACGAACACAAATTCACATTTATTGACAAATATCTCATTAGAAACATGTTAAAGTCTTTAAACTTGTATGCGAGACTATGATGATTCATATCCAATATTTTTGTAATCTGAAGCGTGTGTCCACATTATCAGCGAACGGGTCAAAAGGAAATCATTATTAATATTTGCTTGAAAGATAAAATAAAAATTAATCTTCAGTAGAAAACAGTTTTAAAATGGAATATCCAGAAATTATGATTCGTTTTTAAGTATGCTTACAAGTTTAATTTAGGGTTAGAAATTTGATTACTGCTAAAATATTTGATGCAATACTCCAAGACAAAAAAGAAAAAAAAAAACTTTGAAAACAAAACATATCAAGAGTATCTTCTTGAAATTCTGTTTCTTTTGAAAAGTAAAAACTATGTATGGTTCATACTTTTAGAGCCTCTAGTGATCTCTACATTTATTCTTTTGCGCATGTACATGGATATATTTCCAAAATACGCGGTTAAAAAAGGAGAAGCATTTTACTGAAAATATATATGTCAAAGTCTTTATCGATTTCGCAAACTGCTTGGTAGTGAAAGATACAACCAATAAAAGAATCCACGGAACGGGGAGAGAAAATAATAAAAGGATTACTTGGAAGGGTCACAGCCATTTCGATCAATCGGCAAAGAAGAATTGAATGATCTTGAAACTGTTTTGGAGGTTGTAGCTCTTGTGTCAGCTGGGGGAACTCCCAGAGGATGTATTTTCAACTGTCTTCAGTACGCCATATATATACCCGTAGTTCTTTCGGATAAAATGTCTGCCATTTTGCTTTCAGGAAAAAAAAAGAAAATCCAGCAGAACAATTTGTTCTTCCATAACTTTCAGACACGTCACAAGTGTAACAACCCTTACGTGCAGTGTGTGGCAGGCTTGTGTATTCTTGGATTCGCTGCCAACTTATTAAATTCTGGAAAATGTCACTATATAAATGTGTCAGATTCTGAAGAAGTAAAGAAACTATCCGTCTTACAGGGTCTATTGTTTCTACGAAGTTTAGGATATTTTCACTAAAGATGAATAAAGATTAATGGAATAAAGAAAAATCATACGATTTTATTTTTTACAAGAAATATTTGTGTGAAGTCTTCACAGGAAGACCAAGATTAAAAGAACGCATATTCTATTTTTTTATTTAATCACAATGCTTATATAAATATAAAGAAGAAAGAAAACCCCTAACATTTAGACTTAATATCGCTTCTTGATCTTTGTTAAATAATATTCAATATTTTCTATTATTTTTGGAGTTTCACGAATTTAACGGAAAATTGGCGTCTCGCGTCTCACAAAACAGCATAAAAGCTTTGTCTCGTCTCGCAAAATCCCTATATCGTAATGTTAAAAATCTCTGTCTCGTCTCGCAAAAAAGCTGTAAATTTCTGTCTCGTCTGGCGTCCATCCCTATAAATAAAAGTTTTGAAAATACTTGTGACAAGCGAAATCGGAAAACACAGATTGACGAAAAGTAAGGGTTCTTTAAAAATAATGATAAGGAAAAAAAAAAAGAAAAAGAAAAGGGAAAGGAAGGGAAATTACAGCATTTAAGAAATAGAGAAATAGAAAGGAACTAGGACGAGAAATCCGCTGTAATTTATTTATGATTTTTACTGCATACATTCCTGATGAAATAAAACCCAATTACTTTGACCAAAAAGCACTGACAGCTGTAGCGCAAATTCTTAGCAATGTAGCAAATTTTGAATTAAAAAAAGATACATTCTTTTTTTATTTATAGTTATGCGATACCTTCTAGGATTGTGCCAAGGTACAGATGTCGCCTTACACTGTTTCCATAGTAACTTGTTCATTAACTAATAGCTTTGAACCATTGTGTAGTATAAATGTCAAAATGTATTTTAAAAATAAAAATCCTCTATCTGCACATGAGAATAATATTTCAGTTTCTTTATCTCTAGAATGTGACACTTCAAAATATATCCCCCCCCCAGCATCATATTTATTTGTTGATGAAATGTAAAACTAGTAACGCGTTACATATCATGAAATAAATTTACATTTTTTTTCCTTAATAAAATTATGTTACGACATATTTAAAACATACTTTAATAGGAATTTTCTCGTATTAGCTTATAAATTTCAAAGTTATTAATAGAAAGGCATACTTGGCTGTTTCATTAATCAAATATGCCAGACATGATATATTTACTAGCCAGTATGACTGTGTTCTAGGAACAAATGAATTATCTTATCCCAAGTATTAATTTTCGTAATGCTATTAGCCATAAAAAAACTTTATTACATCAATATACTTATATATTTTATGTCGTCTCTGCTGCAGTTATACGTGATTTTATTCGGGGGCCATAGAAGAGGTATTTTTCCATTGCGTTATGTCACAGTGAACACAGAAAACTCCCTCCAAAAAAGTTAACCCTGATTTTATTGCAGATCGGTAAGTTTTTACAAAGTCATCGGATTGCAAGGGGAAGGGGATGGACTGCCAAATTTTACTGCCGATTAGTTGTTCAGCTCGAGCTAAAGTGAAGTCTTTCAGGAGCGAAGCAATTAGACTTAACCTACAAACGCGGCGATGCAGAACTAACAAAAATAGGCCAAAAATCACTAAGATAGGCGCACACATCCGGAGCGGTTAAGAATAAATTAGTGCATGAATTTAAAAAAAACAATTAGGAGCAGAAATTTAAAAAGGTTACCAAAACGTGTCGATGAAGAATATCGCCAAGAACATCCGCGTGAGAGACTGCTGGACATTGGCAGCCTCTGGAGGGGCAAAAATTGGCAGCCTCGCCTAAAGAGTTATCAGCTGCAAACAGAAATTTTTTTTCACGTACTGAATAAAATGAGCAAAGCTAACAATATGTGATGTTGGCACCACATCGTCTGCATGTATTTAAATGTTTATTACATCTCGCGTAATAAAAAGACAATTTCTGTTGCACGAGTAACAATGAAGTAATTGTGGGGTAAGTAAATAACGGGGAGATAATGTCCCCCAAATTTGTCAAATGCCGTAGTTTTTAAGTCAATTATTCAACATGGTAAGATACTGCAAAGAAAACTATAAGACTGAACATATTTCATACGTAGTCAGACATAAAAAAAAGAGTAGAAATTCCAAGAAAATTCTGAGTAACTCAAATTTTAGCAGTCATTAAATTAATTAATTAATTAATAAAAAGATGAAAATTATAAAAATCAAAGCTCTTTGTCTATGGCTGCAAAGCCACAAAATATTCTTCAACATGTCTTAGTAAACTTAGACACCAGCTCCAGGTTTTACTTACGACGCATATTTTTGTTTACATTTTAACATGCGAATGTACGCACAATTTCACTTAATTTAGTTACTATAATATCGACTATGCATCATTTTTCAATTTCCAGTTACATGTGCACTGCAACTAATAAACGCTTGCAAAATATTTTCTGCGTCTTATTTTCATTTGAACAAGCCTTATACAGGTTGTCCCAAAAAGGTGGTAATGAGCTTTAATTCTATATCTAGGTAAGTGGACAATGTAAATTAAAAAGAAAGTCCAAAATAAGGTAGGAAAAAAACTAGATTAAGAAAGAGATCCTTTCGCTAATTTTTCAAAATTACACTTTTTAAATTTGTATACCATTCCCGTATATAAAAAAAGCCCAGTTAGTAAATTGTGCCCCGTACACTAACATGGTGATTCACAAAATTTCAGTCTTTCATCAACGTCTCAGAGCTACCTTTTAAAAAAGATGATCCAGTATTGTACTTGAATTTCAGAGTGAAAGTCTAATACTAGAGTGCAAAAAATTGTTTTCTTTGGTAATTTGTGCACAATCTCTGAAATGCGGTCATGGGACATTTTTTCCCCTTCTGTTTGTCTGTCTGTCCCCCCCCCCCCCCCCCTTGGCAGCTATTGAGAAGTGAGTTAAATCAGCATATATTCATCTTCATATCTCTTTTATTTTTTAGGGTATAATTCTCAATTTTTTATATTTTTTATCATTTTGTTAGTGTAAGGGGCACATATTACTGTTAGGAATTTTTTTCGTTCGGGGGTCGCATACAAATTTAATAAGAGTAATTAAAAAAATATGAGAGGAACTTTTCCTTAATATACTCCTTTTCCCTACCTTATTTTGAACACTTTTTCAATTTACAATATCCACTTTCTCTAATAGATTAAGAATTAAAGCGTGTTAAAGCTTTTAGAGACACCCTGTATATAATGTATAACTGGCAAACATAATGTATTGATATTTCTTTTTAAGTAACATTAGATATGAAATAGTGATGCATATATTAATCATTTTAACACTTTTTCAAACAATAGAGAAAAATCTGGCTTCATTTTATGAACGTTGTACAACACTTAATGTAACGAATATTCTACACCTCAACACACAAAAACGGACGGAGCGAAAATAACTCAAATCAGAAAGAAACCTTTCTGTCAAGATCCTCTTGAATGATTGAAAAAACTAACTATGTCATGCCCTAATTAATTCCTCATCATTCTTCTTAAAATGTGCTATGGGGTATGTACACTATGAACCTTGTGTCATATATAACTTTTCAATCAATTTTTAATAATAAAATCACACCACAGAAGTGGCTGTGGGTAAAAATTTATTTGTACGAATAATTTTTTTTTACTGTTTACTCTTATAAGTTTGCTTTTCGAAAGAGTGTATAGTACTAGCACTGCTTGTGAAGAGACGCTTTGAGCTTTTTCGAGTATCTAACACGACTGGATTATTTTCTTAAATTACTAAAATTTGCATCATTTCTCATCGGAACAAACAGCTTCAAAATAAACAAGCATTTACGTGCATGGCTATAAAATATGGAATCTCAAAGTATCTTGTCTTGGTCAGAAGATAATCGCGAACTGCGATTTTTCACCAGCTCTGAAAATTACGCAACTGAAGAAGTGAGAGCGAGCGCATCCAGGGATTCATCTTTTGCTCACTAGTCTGCCCAAAAATATCCCGTTTAATAAATTAGCATTAAAGATTCACCTCTCGGGGCTTAACGATTGATGGTTGGAGGTGAAAGCAAGAGGACAGTTGAAGGTTGTCCAAATATGACATCATAGCCGTCGGTGGAGAAATAAACTGGTGTTGCACACCGGGAAGGGAACGGCGAATGCCAAACTCGAGCACGAAGCACCTCCATGTTGGTTCTGAAATTTTTAATCAAGATTGATTAATAATTATTTGAATATACTCTATGCTTTAAAATATTTTTTGAAAATAAAGAATGATACAAAATTTGATTTCACATCTTTACAATATTTTTGTTCTCTACAAAGAGAAATAAATGTATTGTAAAGATGTGAAAAACAGCATGTACATAAGATAAAAAAGATTTTTTCAACCAGGCTTTTTATTCAAAAATAGACATAAAGGTATGAAAAAAAAATTTTTTTTCAGAAAATTTTCAAGCTCAAACACTTATTGTAATGCACTAATTCATCCTTGCTCCAAAATAATATAATAATCTTTTAAAAGTTTGGGGCGTTTGCAAGGACGTACCCAGGGGGGTGGTCCAAGGGGTCCGGACCCCCTCCGAAATTTCAGTTTTTGTAAGCAAAATAATAATGATGAAGTTTTGTTGTATAAAATTTTGCCCTTTTCACCGTTTGGACACCCTCCGAAATTTTTGGACCCACCCCTAAATTTTTTTCTGGGTACTTCCCTGTGCGTTTGACTGCTTAGTTCTGTATGAAGTCAAAAGAAGTATTAATGCCTAAAGTATTTAAAATTATATATCATTATACATTTAAAAAAAGTGACATATATTGAATTTTTTAAGTGCCTTCGTGAGATGATCGATGAGCTTGGATGGAATTGTGCGTTGCAATAACTATTTAAGCTTCAAAATTTACTCAAAAATTATTTTATATCTTGCTTTAATACACGAGTGTTTGGACTTACGAACACATTTGTTAAAAAGTTCAGTTCCTAAATCAAGACTACCCTTGAGGCAAATAAAATTACACTTCCATATAAGAAAACTTGCTTTTGGAAATGCTGCGCCATTTTATCATTTGCTTCTTTTATTCATATACTAGAACACATAAAAATATGCAGCAAGTGAGCTGCTATTCCCGCGGAGGGTCTTACACTCTGTCTGTCAGGAAATCAGATTTGGTGCTTAGGCAAATTAGCTCAGTTCATCTGAATCCCCTTTGAGAGATAAATATCTGTCAGCACAATTTGAAAGATCTACATCAGACATCCTGTATGGAGGGAATTTCAGATACAGTATCTCAGAGAGTCGACGGTACGGAGTTGTCGATGGTGGCAGAAAATCGTTATTCATCAAGAGGCAGAAAAAATGACCGAGTAGGGAAGGGTCTTGAATGGGAGGATTAATTTTTCGCACCATTGTTCTCTAACGGACGAGAAAAAGCTAATACCTATGTAGGATAACAGTGAAATATCACCAATCTAGATTTATGAATAGCAATGGATTTTCAAAGCGCCTCTGATAAAAACTTAATCGGTATTGAATTTCTCTGTGTAGATGTGTGTTACTATTTAAAGCATAAAAAAGTATATATATTTTGATATCATAAATTTGTTTGGCAAGCTTAGTTACGAAAAGGTGTACAGGACTAGAGCTTGCACATAAAACAATGTTAATATTTTTTTTGTTGCTTTAGATCAGTTTCTCTCAGCTGCCATTAGATCAACAATTTAGATACATTTTGCTTAAAACGAAAAATACCCTTTATACGTGTAACAATGCTGTCGCAGGTTAGCTTCATGATATACAATAAACATCAGTGTATTCGGGTAAGCTTTTTGAATTTTTCTAGGAGGAAGGAGGCTTTAGCCCACACTAGAAAACTCAATTTCCAATTCTTGCAAAAGTCCAATTTTTCTAGAGGGTGATAAAATCTTTACCCTAGCTCCCACCCAGAGACAATCAAGGTAAAGAAAAATACCCGCCACAGAAAAAAATCTGCAATTTTTTCATTAAACAAAAATCTTTCAGTACTATTTCGCCCATTATTTATCCTATTTTGTTCGCTTGTAATTGTAATTAATATGATTTACAAATCTTACAAGTTTAAAACAATAATAACAATATGTGTACGCCAGGCACATTCAAGTTTTTTTTAAGGTACATTTTAATTGAGAGGTGCGTTAGAAAATATAAATTCAGACATAAAACTTTTACTCCTAAAAAAGAAAGAAAGAAAGATTAGAGAAATAATTAAAGCAATAGTAAATAACGATAACTATGAAAGCAAACTTAAACTATAAAAAAATTATAATTAAACTAATAAATAAAATCTTACATATTTCTCAATATTTCAAAAGTTTCTATGAAAGCAAACTTAATATATAATAAAATAAAATAAAAAAAATAAATAAAATCTTACATGTTTCTCATATATCACCTTTACAATATTCTTGTGCTATACAAACTTACCATCTAAAAATAATTTAGTAAATAAGCATTTATCTATACCTGGTCTGTATTTATCTAAGGTAATCGCAGGGTCTAGTATACGCCATTGGGATTGGGTGACAATAGTCAAGAAATTTTCACAATGTTCAAGAAATTTTTTAACAATATTTTTAAATGCAACATGCATAGCATAATACATGTACCCTCACTTTTCGATGAGTTTACGGATATTTCAATTTATCAATGAAGAAATGGAAAAAGAAATAAAACTTGAAAAAAGAATTTGTACGCAGTGAAGTTTTTAGCAGAAGAAACACAAAATGCCCATAAAATGTCTGAAGTAAAATAATGGCAAGATCTAAGTCCTACTCTACTAGTTTTCCTAGGATTTCCGATTTACATTATGACTCCTGGGCATCAGAGCTCCCTATTTAGCTGCTTCTGAGTTATCCTCGCGCTTTTGAATACGGATACTGAATTCACAATCCCTTTAATTCTGAATAGTAAACGAACTCCCAGGCCCGCAGCTTGGTGGGCACTGGAGCGTGCTCAACGCAAACTCGGTAAAATTTGAGCGCTCCCTAGAAATCTCACAATTTTTCATTTTGTTTTTATCCTCCTCCCCCCCTCCAAAAAAAAAGATTTTATTTTTCTTAAATTTTTTTTTCATTGAAAAATTTGTTATAGACATTCTTTATCAGAAGAAAATTTATGATGGAAAATTTTGAAGGAGGATTTATGAAGAAAATTTATTCTTATTACCATGAAGAAAATTAATTTGGACACTTTTAGGAGTGAGGAGCGTTCATTTATTTTTAAGAGGGGGGAGCGGTTCATGGGCATTCAAGCTGTTTAGTACTAAAATAAAAACAACAAGAAAGAAAGTTCAGTCTGCTGCTATTAAAATGCTCACTATACGGGCTTCTATAGGTTGCTCGAACTCCCACCTGCTCTTACATGAGCTCTCATGAATAGATGTATATTGCAATCTTTTATTTAGCATTTTTTACATGAAAGCAACTCTAAATTTTGTAATTGCATGTCTAATGTGAAGAACAGAGATTGGGTAGCTTTAACTTTCAATGGTATTCAATCTATGGATCGTGACGTCATTCATGGGTTCCCATGTGAGTACTTTTGAGGAAGTTTCTTGCATTTGAAAGGAGAGGGGTCAATATCAAGCTTTGAACTGAAGTAATACGAAAAACTTCAGTATGTTGCAAAAATATGTACTATCTCCACACTACCCGTCTCAGGTCTAAAAAAGAATAAATCACTCAATTATGTTTATGACCAACAATGGGCGACAAACGAAAGGTACCTGTATTCCCCATTCACCTTACCACCTGGTGTTCTTGCTTCACGTAAATATCTGCGCACTTCCTGCATTCGTTTAAAGTCAAGGTTGCGTTTATAAGTTTCACTTTTTTGTTGCTCTTCCGCTTTCTTTTAGTGGCATTCACTTTTTGTTCTAATTTCTCTGAAAGGTATTTCGTTTCCGCATATTTGATGGTGGAACATAATGCATCGGCCGACGAAATTCGAAATTCTCTCTTACGTCAGCCTTTGTTTGTAGTGTTCACTTTACCCTTTTACTCGGAATTACTTGCGCATCTCATCATCAGTCCGGTAGGACGAATGTTGATTTTATCAGTTAATTGATATCCTGATATATAACCCTTGATATCTACAAAAGAAGGCTTAGAACAAGTTAAAAGAGAATTAATTGTCTCAGAGTTGAATGAACGGAACATCGAAACAGTAATTGGCAGTATAAGAACAGCTTAAAAATGGTCTAAAATCTTAAAAAATAAAATAAAACAACAAAGAATGTTTTCGGATTTTTCGTTAAGCTTTTCATTCCTCTTAATTCCTCATTATCTCTTTACAAACACTTTTTCTTTTCGTTATCGATTAAGTTTCACAACACAAAAATATTTCTTTTTTAATTCAAAAATGAAGTAATTAAATATTTCTCAAATAAATTGCATCATCCAGATTATTCAAACTACAGCGTTACATCGCATCAAATAATGTAAAATGGCTTAAATAATATTTCTGTAATCAGTGCTAAGCGACTTAAAAATGACCCCCCACTTACCACAAAAGACGAAGGATTGCAGAGAGAAACGTGTTCATTTAAACATGTACGTAGGAATGACAAAATTTTCTAATGACTGCTTTGAAAATGACACCTGATAAACAGTGGCATACGCAGAATTTCTTCAAGAGGAGTTGGGGGGTTCTGCATTAGTTTTTTTTTTTTTTTTTTTTACCCTCCGCTAAAGAGGGTAATAGTTTTTGGCAGACAAAAAAAGGTCGTGGATGATAATTGATAGTAGTAAATAAAGTAAGCATATGCACTTTTGAAATTCGCATCATATGGATCAATAAAATACATGAAAAATCTTTATTGTTTTAGTGTATACGCAAAAATACATTTAGCTTTACGTTAGTTACAAAAGGATGAAGTAATAAATTCGAGCAATTTTTCACAAAAGATTTACGAATAGTTTTGTATTAATAACTATGAATTAAAAGTAATTAAATTATTTACGTATATTCCATCAAGGTGTTTGCGGGGATGGCAACGAAGATTCTTTTCCTCTTTTTCTTTCGCTGGTTGCCAGGACGATAGTTTAGAATAAAAATAACTTTTTTGTTCTAAACAAATTTATGTAGCTGAAAGGTGTAATATATCTAGACAAAAAAAGGTCGTGGATGATAATTGATAGTAGTAAATAAAGTAAGCTATTAACCGTGATTGATTGAGACTATGGTGCTTTCTCAAGAGACTAAAGACCAAATCATATCGCTTTATTTTTCTGACACACCACTCACGCAGTGTGAAATAGCTCGTAGGCTTGGTATTTCACGCTCTACTGTTCAGTATTACATCGTTAAATATCAGAAGAATATACCCGGGACTGTTGTTCAAGGCCGCGCTGGCCGTCCTCGCCAGTTGTCTAATCCGGAAGAAAGTCATCGTGAAATTAACCGTCTATTTATGCAAAGAAAAAGGGAAGATCCAGATTTTCGTGCTCAAGAAGCGGAATCCAAATCCAGAAGACAAGACAGAAAACGTTTACGACTCTGTCTAGATATACCATCGAAAAGACCAAGAACAGATACTGATCTAAATGTAAGGTGTGAAGAACTAGAATTTCGTAAATTAGCTGAGAAATTTTTCGAAGCTGTTGCTGATGGTCCAATCCACCAATGCTATTGTTGTGATCGACTGTGGTTCAAAAAGTCAATAAGAACCCTTTCCAAAACAACTTTACTGTCCAAAGGAGCGACAACGGACTTTATAAAACTAGTCTTTTACAAAGATATCGGTGATATTGGCAAATTTTGCAGAACATGTTACGATTGTTTGATTAAATTGACAATACCACAATTAGCTATAAGCAATGGCTTCGAATTCCCCGAAATACCGGATTGTTTAAAATACTTGACACCACTGGAAGAACGGTTGGTTTCTCCCCGTTTGATTTACATGCAAATACATCCTGTACATGGCTGCCAATACAAATTAAAAGGTTCTGTCAAAAAACCTCTTTAGCGGAGGGGAAACTAATTTCAGCTGAAGGCTGAATATTTTATTAGCTCTTGGTTGGTTGGTTGGAGTTTATGGTTTTGTATTTAGTTATTATCTTTTTTTTTTTTTTGTCGTAATAGAGGACATCTTAAAAATAAATTCTTCAAAAATGAAGCTGTTTATTCTGGAGAGAGATATTTCAATCCCTATCACTTACGTACAGGGCCCGATTATGACCAACAGGGGCCCCGGAGATTGATGGATTCGGGGGAAAATAAATTATTTTTATTGCAATTTTACGCCTCCTTCCTGATGATCAAATGACCAAAAATTGCTGTATATGCATGCATGTTATCTCACAATACATGAATCAATAATCACAAATTTTAATTTTTCTAATTATCCTCCAATAGGAATCTGGATCAAATATTGCAGTCTAAATTTTGCGCTAGCTTCCCAATCTCCAAATGAACAGAAATATTTCACACTAATTTATTTCTTAATGAACAATCACGAATCCATTAAAAAGTTTCCCTTTTAGGTTTTCATTTTTTTAGCAACTAAGTATATTTTGAATATCATAACTATAATTTTCATATTTTTGTAAGTTATTGCATTAATTATCAAATAAAATTAATTATTACTATTAAACTTCATCGTGCATAAAATCTTACTTTTTCCTATTTTTCTCTGATGAAATGAATTCTTAGCTGAATGAAATGCCACGCGGGATCACTAAATCTCAATTCCGAAATCCCGTTAAACGAAAAACAGTGAGGGGTTGCATTCCCTATTTTAGAGCCCGGGGCAAAGTCCCGATTTGCCCATGCGATTAGAGTTGCCAGGTCGCCAAACCAAATAGGCGGACAGACCAGCCAGTTTGGCCGGACATGTTTGTAAAAAGGCCGGGCAGCCTACAATATTGAGGATTTTGTCTCAGTATTAATAGGTACAACAAAAAAATTGAATATAAAATCAAGCTTTTTTAATTATTACCATGAATCTTGTTAAATTCTAACGACATATAAATAACATCGAATGCCAAATCAGTTCAAGTACATTATTACTAATCAGCCAAAGTCACCAGTAAAAAGCCTAACAAAAGCCGGACACCGTTAAGTTTGGCCAGACACGCAATCAAAAAGCCTAACTACGTCCGGCTTTATCCAGACGCCTGGCAACGCTTACATGCGATAATAAGCCCCTGCTTACGCACGCCACTGCTAATAAGTGCCGCCATCCATTGCGAGCACTACACATTCTAAGACGACAGATCTGAAATGTGCCATTACGTCACACATTAGCACAGAATAATTCACTCATATACAGTATTTAGTGTACAAACTGTTTTAAAGTTCCATCATATATACTTTTTTTTTTTTAAGTAAAACTTCTTTAGGCGCAACTAGGGGGTAACTCAAATTTTTTTTCTGACGGAAGTAACGCTCAGTAAAGGAAATGACGTATCTTTTTCCCCCTTGCTTCTTCATTCCGCCATGACTGCAAAAACATTGCAATGTCAAGGACAAAAATCCTGATAATTTCTACACCGTTTGTACGATCACCTTGAAAATTTCCATAATCATATATAGAAATATAAAAAAACAATCTGCGCTACTTTAAAAATCTGAAAATCCACCCGTTCCCTCATTTTTAAGCGATTTTTCGCTATTTTCAGCAACATTTCATATCCGAGAGTCAAAAAAGTTAATCATTTGCGTGACAAAATTAGCAATTGCAAGTGATTTTTACTTCATATTGACGTCACACTTAACAAGCTTTTTCCAGATTTATAAGTTTAATTATTTGCGGAACAGCTCTCGGGCGTTCGTTCCTGAGAACGTCGACTGTGCTCCCTGCGCGTCGACATTACTCCCTACCTGTTTTGAAGAAAGATCTTGTCTGATGACCCTGTTCAGTGGATAAGTGGACCGGCTCTTGTCAGAGCCACTGTGTGAAGTTTTTCGCTGAACAGGCGGCGATCCTGGTGAATGTCTCTCACTGTTGTTACAGGCGGCGACCCAACCCGTCACCTCCGATAAACAAGGCCTACGCACCGAATACAGAAAGTGGTACTATGGTGCATTCCGTTGCTTTACTCACATGTTTTCAATGGCATTAATACAATATTTAAGGGAATTATGAGTAAAAACTTGACATGATTGGTTGCCATGATACATAAATATTGTTTGTCTGTACTTAAATAATATGTAATCTTTTAATATTGCTCATGTGTTTTTGAGTTATTTATAATAATGAGCCAAATGTAAATTTTTAAACAGAATAATACTTCGAGCAAACACAGCAGAGGAAAACAAAGGTTTAAGAATACTGCCATACAAAAACGCAATAATAGACCCTACGTGCATTCGATACCAACCGACTGAAGAAAACACCAGTTTAGGAACACAGTTAAAGAAAATACCACAACAAAGACATTCTCTCGGTTCAAACCCTACGGAAAAACATTTTAAGAAAACGGTGAAAGAATAATAGTTCAACACGGACTCTTCCTGGATGCTAACCCGATATTCAGACGGAACAACGGTTTAAGAACACGGGTATGTAACACCACAAAGAAACAAACACTGGCTGCAAAGGGTTTAAGATCAAAATAAAAGAATAACAAATGGACACTCCGTGGATTCTAACCCAACCTCAAGACGGAGCAACGGTTTAACACAGGGATGGAACACCACAAAGAAACGGATCCTGGCTGCAATCACTCCCAAACAATAGATAGAACCTGCAATTTAAAAACACGGATACAGATAAATAATTCGAAACCTACAAGCAGACGAAATCAACGATTAAGAATACTGTGATAGAAAAACACTAAAAAAAAAATTTACACTACCTGCATTCGAACCCAACAATCACAGGAAAACATCAGTTAAAGAACAGAGTTAAAGTATAATACTAGAAACTTGACTATGGACATTCCTCCCATTCAAACCCAAACTCCCGACGGAACAATGGTATGAAAACAGTTAAAGAATAATACTACAACATGGACACTTCCTGGATTCTAAATAATTATCATGAATTACCGGTGATTCTTACTGGAGATTTTAATGTTAATTTTCGCTACCAAGAATCTCAGCCGTCAGTTGATTTTTTAAAAGACTAGGGGCCAAGGCCCCCAGGCTCGCTACGCTCGCTTTTCCTATGAGGCATTCGGCCCCTAATAAGGCTTATTCGTTAAAAAGGCGTAATTTCAACAGACAAAACCCGAAGATTGGATCAGATAGAATGTTACTGAGCAACACATTGCTTGGTTCTTGCAGGTTCATTGGTACATAAAAATTTAAACTTCACACTACAGTAGATCCCCTCCCCCTCATAACACGGTATATTTTGTTATGGGAATCCGTGCTGTACGGGTCCTGAGCTATACTCCACCTGGAGTGCGGACTCTGCTTATAATCGCTGGAAAAATTATCTGCACTCCTCAGAAACACAATGATATTTAATGTTGCCATTCAAAAGTTATATTAATTATTAGCTAAAGCATAATAAAATCAGAACATCTGTTTCAGCTGTATTTTTAATAATGTAAAACCTATTGGACACCTTGCGAATTTGCCACCCATGGCGATTTTTCATTATTTGGCGACGTGAGTACATGTAAAGTTAATAAAAGCTATGGAACAGATAGGATAGCTTGCCACCAATGGCGATTTTTCATTATTTGGGCGATTTACACATGCTCACAACCTATAATTACTGTTCATTTAAGGTTACCGGAAAACCGTTATCCATAATTTCATTTACATAATCGTTTGCAGATTGGCGTACTTAGCACCACGAATTATACCATCTCGTCGCGCTAGCAAATATCCAAAGTGTACTGTAACTGCAGTAATGGCATAGTTAACGCCGCCAAATATTTCTACTGGTAGCAAATAATCCAGCTGGACCGAACCGGCTTTAAAATCATCTGCATTTTAATTATTTTTCATTTTCAAGATATTAGTTATTCTGTTTTGGAAAAACGGATAATCGCTCATTCTAAACTCCTGTTGTCTAAGTGAACTTAGTATTTGAAAATTGTCAACTTTGTGTAACACATTTTGAGTTACTTATTTCATGTAGTTTTTATTTTGGCGTAAAATGGGTGTATTTCTAGTTCATGTTTGACAATTTCACGTGATACTACATACTTGGAAACGCTTTGTTGCAAAGGAATGAATGATTTTATGCCAAATCTGGCAAACCATTCTGTTTATTTTTTCAGTTTTTTATCAATATCTTCTAAAATAATTCGATTTTCGAAATTTAAGTCAGCTCATCAGGTTCCTCGGAATTTTTCGAATCTGTGGGCACCTTAGTCGAAACTTAAATCCTCACGGTTTAGGAGGAGATAGGCCAACAAGCTTTGACAGCGCCAACGGCCTATACTTTTTTTTAGAATAGAGGGATACCCATATTAAATTTCATGCTGTTCTGGGAAACTCGCGGAATCTTTTCGCAATCGAAAGATTTCGTTTTGTGTACAAAGCTATTCTCATGTCCATGCAAACGATTTATTTGTGGAAAAAAAATGATAATAAACTGTGTAATCTGGAAAAGCTTTTTTAAACGAATTTGAATCCCAATTGTATGACGTCATATTCACTTGAAAAGGGTAATTTTGTCACGCAAATGATTTCCTTTTTTGACTCTCGGAAATAAAATGGTGCTGAAAATAGCGAAAAATCGCTTTAAAACGTGGGAACGGGTGGATTTTCAGATTTTTAAAGAAGCGCAGGTTGTTTTCTATATTTTTATACATGATCATGAAAATTTTCAAGCGGATCGTGCAAAAAGTGAAGAAGTTATTAGGCTTTTTGTGTTAACTTTGTAAATTTCATGCGATTCTAGATACTTGGAAACGCTTTGTTGCAAAGGAATGAATGATTTTATGCCAAATCTGGCAAACCATTCTGTTTATTTTTTCAGTTTTTTATTAATATCTTCAAAAATAATTCGATTTTCGAAATTTAAGTCAGCTTAGCAGGTTCCTTGAAATTTTTCGAATCTGTGGGCACCTTAGTCGAAACTCAAATCCCCACGGTTTAGGAGGAGATAGGTCCATAAGCTATTGACAGCGCCAGCGGCCTTTACTTTTTTTTAGAATAGAGAGAAAAATTGGATCTAACTATGAATACTTTTCGACTTCAATCAACAACGCGTTTCGGTATAACGATAGATGCTGTATTTTCAAGAAAGTTAGCAAATTTAGGGACTAAAATTTATGTTTCACAGTATAGTTAACCCATTTATGCCTAGCGTCCCTTTTTTGGGACGACATTTTCGCTATCATTCGAAAACGTTACTTATTTTTCCGAGCCTTTATTCGCGAGTATTGAACCTCAATTCCACAAAACATTTTAATATGGCCAAGTGGGATGTTGACATTTCAATTTTTATACATAATGATTTTAAATGAAATCATCCCTTGATCAAAAAGTTGACATCAGAAATTTATCAATTACTGCTGGTGTTAGCAAACATCGAAGAAAGTCGCAAAAATATCCAGGCACGAATGGGTTAACACAAACCTATAATTTCATACATTAAATATTATGATGACATTGAAGTTCCTATTTTCAATGAATAATATGAATATAACATTTATATAATCTTTGTAAAGTACATGAATAATAAATATAATTAAATTATAATATGATATTTATTTTAAGTCAAAGTTTAATAATTTCAGTGACATTTATCGTAAACGTCAAAGAAGTTTTACTTCAATCGCGCGTAAAGATTACACGCACACACTTTTTTTTTTTTTTAATAGAAGCTTCTGGCCTATCGAGCAGCTCTCGATCTAACGGTCTGGAGTTTCGGGCGGTATCCTCCAGATATAACGTGAGTGAATATATGCGTGTTAAGGTACCTTTAAAAAATTTTCGCGCTTTACCGTAATAAAAAACAACTCTTCATTTTATTCACTTTTCACATGTAAAAAGTTTTATTGGGTCATCCTCACCCGTTAGGACAGGAGTATGTTTTAGGCCACGTTTAGGCAACCTCCGGGCCGCCACTGCTTTTGATCCGGCCCGCGGAATATATCAGAACCCTGTATAAAACAACCATAAACCAATCAAAATTCCATATAAATCCCAATTATACGACTTGCGACTTCGCTTAACATCCTAAAGTTTGGCCCGCAACTTTTCAAAGGTTACCCATACCTACTTTAGGCTCTTCTACCGTATGGGCCTCGATCAGGGCCAGTTGCCTCCATGGTTTATAGACGTTCGTCACTACAAAGGTCGGAATTGCAGGTCGCTTTATTATGTAGACATATGGGGACGGGCGGCTTGGAGGTTAAAGCCTTTCCTACTTCACGCCAACCGTCTAAGCGTACGGTTTCGGGTTTGATTCCCACTCATACCCTGGTTATAAAAATGCCCTTTCTTTGTGCTAGTAGGAACTTTCATTGCGCTGTCCTCTTTACTCAACGAGGATTTGTAAACGGTAGAGCCCAGCACACAAATCCGAAAATAAATGTTTCAAATACAACAACAATTGAGGAACCTAATAGGTGGACCAGCCTTGCCTCATATGAAAGGAAGGACGAAATGCCATCCAAGCCCATGCTGGGAATCGAACACCGGCCCGTAAAGCTGTGGAATGGTTCTTTAGCCACTAACCGAGAACACGAACCCTAGAACCACAGAACCCGAGACGCATTTTAAGATAGGCCGCATTCGTAAACGCCAAACGAGTTGCACTCATGCAACGAGTTTCTATCTAAGGTGTTCGTAAAGGAAATTGAGTGCATTCAGTTTAAAAACGATAGCGTTCGTATACAAAATTGAGTGCAATTAGTTTCAAACGAAGTAAACGGAAAACGAATCAAGTTTCCTGAGTTGTTTAGAAGATACACTTGCTGCACGTTGTTGTTGTTTTCAAATGGCGTCCGTTGTTATGGAAAAGTATGTTGTTGTGAAAAGTATTTTACGTTTCCTAAAGCTGCAAATATTATTTTTTCGAGGATGAAATTCATACGTACGTTAGAAAATGCTACGAAGGTACATAATTTTTCAAAGGTAATCACTTTCTTGTATTTTTCATTTTAGTAAATAAAAAATGCATGTTTTAGTGTTGAGATTGAAGTTTATTTAAACCGTTATTAGCGAAATTTGAACATTTCTCTGCTAAATACTTTTGAAAAAATGAAGTTTAAGTTGAAATTTCTAAATTTTGATTTGTGCACTTCAATTATGGCCACTCTTTCTTTTAAATATCGTGTTGATTTTATATTGAGTACGTACTAAAAACTCTCCTCAGCAAAATTAACGCATTCGCGAATTGTAAACAAACACGTCTCCTAGGCGACGAAACTAAATAAACTGAAGTTGCTCGTAAAGTCAAAGGAATCTGATAACCACTGACAGCACTAAACACACGCATTCCAGTTTTCTTGCGAAAACTCGTGCAACGACTTTGTCGTTTACGAATGCAGCCATAACTACGATCCGTCTTGTTGTTGTTGTTGTGTTTGGAACATTGGCTCCGTTCGTAAACGACAAAACCAGTTACTCTATAGTGCAACGAGTTTTTGTGTCAGACGTTCGGAAAGGAAACTGGCTTTAATCGATTTACAAACTGAGCCGTTCGGAAACGAAACTCAGTGTATTTAGTTTCAAACTAAAGTAGACTGAGTTCGGAGCTGGTTTACTTAGTTTATTGTCAAGATGGCGTCCGAAGCACTTACGTTTTTTACATTTGCTGAGGCTGCCAGACTTATCATTCGGATAAGAAGATATTTTTGTTTTGTAACATGTATTTTGGATTAGCATGCTGGAGCCGTAGAACAAGCTTATAAATCCACGTCAAATGGACAACAAAAGAGAAGGTGCCCTCCGTGAGAGACTTTCTAAGGGGTCCCAACCCGTATTTACGCAGTTTCGGAGGAAACCATGGAAAACCCCGAACGGTTAAGTTGGCGGACGCGACCTGGTTTTACCTTCCGCCTCCCAGTTCAGAGCGCTATGCGTTGAGACACTGGCGGGGCATAAGATATATGAATATCAGTGGCGTAGCCACAGGGGAGGAGGGTTTAGGGGGGGTTACAACTCTCCCCATGAGGAATTTTTTGTCATACAAAATGTATTTTCTTCACTCTCTAATCATGCACACGTATACAGATTAGAAGTCTGCGCCGTCACGCCACGCCGCCGCAGCCGGGTATTTGTACCACGCCCTCCGCCGCCTAAGTCTAGGCCGGCGCGCCGGCGAAAAACGCAGATTTTACATCACGGCGTACAATCCGCTTCAAAACTTTTTAAAAAATTGTACCTAAACTTTCAACTGTTTATTTTTTTTTCTGGATTAGGGTCTAAGGCCCTTAGACTCGCTAAGCTGGCTTTTCGAATGAGACATTCAGCCCCTAATAAGGCTTATTCGTAAAAAAGTCACAATTTCAACAGACAAAACCCAAAGATAGGATCAGATAGAATGTTTCCGAGCTACACATAGCTTGATTCTTGCATGTTCCTTGGAAAATAAAAATTTAAATTTCACACAATTTTTAATTATGTAAAACGCATGGAACACCTTGCGTATTTGCCACCCATGGGGATTTTTCATAATTTGACGACTTACGTATAATTATAGTTAATAATCAGTTCTAAGCTAGCAGTACTTTATATGTTTTCTTTGATAAAATCTACGGAACAGCTAGGATAGCTTGCCACCTATGGCGACTTTTCATTATTTGGCGATTTACACATGCTCATAACCTATAATTACTGCTCATGTAAGGTTACCGGGAAAGCCGTTATCCATATATTCCTATGCATAATCCTTTGCAGATTAGCATATTTAGCACCATGAAATATATCATCTCGCCGCGCTGGCAACTATCCAAGCTGTACTGCTTGGATATTTGCCATTATAACTGCTGTAATGGCACAGTTAACGCCGCCAAATACTTCTACTGGTAGCACAAGCTGAACCAAACCGGTTTTACTATAATCTACATGTTAATTATTTTTCATTTTCAAGATACTGGGTGCTAATATTTTGGAGAACACGGTTTAGATTCTTCCAGCTTGGAGAGATAGTCTTTTGCCAGATCGTACCTGATTTTTTAAAGCCCAAGCTCGAGGACTTTCGATTCGAGTCACCCGACTGATATTATTTAAGTCGGAGCCCAAGCCCGAAATTTCAGGTACTAGACAAATAAAAGTCGATTACTTCATTGATAGAATATCATAAATTTTGCCGTTTGGGCAAATTAAAAAGACAGATATAATCGAGCTCACACAAGCCTGAACACAATCGTGATCTCTACACCCCACCCCCTCGGCCTAGAGCCCATGTGTAGCTACTTGGTCGTAATCACACAACAGCATCAGAGTAAAGACTAGTTTTTATAAAAATTCCAATCTTTATTCTAGTCTTTGAAAAGTCCCATTTTAGTACCAATTTATTCATATATGTGTGTGTGCGTACGCATACACCCATTTTCATTATGCTCTTTTACAAAAATTTTCCTACACCACGGCGCGCAGCCGCCGCCGCGAATTTCCGTGCGGTGCAGACCTCTAATACAGATAAGTCAGTTTCAGTAGTCGTAACCCCCCCCCCCCCTCCGATGAAAAATTTCTCGCTACGCCACTGATGAACATGTAAATGAGAAGATAAATGAGCATGTAAACAACTGCACCGGGTATAGGAGGTATAGAATTTTTCAAAAGTAATATTTTTCTTGTATTTTCTAGTTTAGTAAATTCAAAAATCTATGTTTTAATTTTTAGGATGCCTTGTTTGTTTATACTATCCACTAGGCAACGAAACTAAACAAACTGTAATCGTTCGGGAAGTCGGCTGTACAAAATAAATTTTTTCTAGTTTCCAACAGTATACAAACTGAAACGAGTTTTTGTTTACAAACAAGGCCATTTGATTTCGGGAATGCGTTCGCTTATAAATTCTTTTCGAGTAAAATGGACAACAGAGTGGAAGTTTTTACTAGCACAGAGAAAGGAAATTTAAACATTCAGGGTATGAGTGGGAATCCAACCCATGACATTGCGCTTAGGCTATTGACATGGAGTGGGAAAGATTCTAAACATCCAAGTCGCCGGTCCCCATGATCCATGCTTTGATGAACTTGAAAAAAATGGAGATATTGCCTAATCTGCAATCACTACTCACATCTCCGCATAAACAATGGCCGCATTCGCAAACGCCAAACGAGTTGCACGAGTTTTCATGAGAAAACTTGAATGCGTTTGTTCAGAGCTATCAGTTTCATTTGCTTTTAAGAACAATTTCAGTTTATTTAGTTTCGTCGAGTAGGAGATGTATTTGTTTATAATTTGCGTCTGTTGTTATTTTTGTCGAGAGGAGTTTTTTAGTACAAACTGAATATAAAATCAACAGGATTTTAAAAACAAGAACGGCCATAATTGATGTACACTGATCAAAGTTTAGAAATTTCAACTTGCGTTTTTTCAAAAGTATTTAGCAAGAGAAGTTCAAATTTCGCTAATACGGTTTAAATTAACTTCAATCTCATTTCTAAAAATATGCATTTTTGAATTTACTAAAACGAAAACTACAAAAAATTATTACCTTTGAAAATTCTGTCCCTACGCAGTTTTTTGGGTGTGCATGAATTTCCTCCTCGGAAAAATAATATTTGCAGCTTCAGCACGCGTGAAATACTTTTCATAGAAACATACTTTTTATAACAATGGACGCCATTTCATAACAATAACAGCGTGCAGCAAGTGTATTTTCCCAACAAACTAGATGAATCTGCTCCGTGCTCAGTTTGAAATTAACTGCACTCAGTTTTCGATACGAACGCTCTAGTTTATAAACTGAATGCACTCAGTTTCGTTTACGAATTCCTTTTACAGAAACTCGTTTACGAATGCGGCCAAGTAAGTGTATAAATTGAAGCGTGGGCAAATTTGTTCTGTTTCATTCTCAAGCATGGTGCTGTTATGGGTAAGGTATGTTTGTCTACTCAAATGTATGAAATTCTATTTCTTTGGTTTTGAAGGAATGTTCATTACGTAATTTCCATTAATAATTTTACATTGCATTATCGTATAATAAATTCTAGGGTTATATTTAATGCATCGTCATGATTGTAGAGAATTTATTTGGTACACCGTTCCATTAAATGAGTTTCCCGTATTTTGTGTTTCGAAATGGAAGTAAAATTTCGGGGGAATATTTGTTTAGTCCATACAGCATTTCGCTTTTTATAGCAAAGTAATTTAAATTTCGTTATTAACATTAAAGGATCGGTAAGGATTGTTGAATAATTTCCCTCCCTCCCTCCCTTATAGAAAATTTTAAAGGAAAATTCTTGTATGACCACAAATGAACCCTCACTATTTATAAACTTAGACTGCGATGCAGACCTCTATTGCTCGTCATTATAAACGTGTTTTATTGACGATTTCCGTTGTTAAATCAAAACTAAAACTGGAATCTCTCAATAAACTAGTTTATAATGATGATCAGTAGAGTGCATCTCAGTAGAGCTTGATTACCGAATAGCCCCATAAGGCCCGGGCCTATAGTAAAAAAAGTCTAGGGGGCCTCAAAACTAAAATATTTATTATTTGTACTTGTGCAATGGGATAGACGAGAGGGGGCCTCGAAATGACAGTGGCCTATAGTATCAGAAGCGGAAGTATAGTATCAGAAGTGGCCTATAGTATCAGACAGCCTATAGTATCAGAAAGTGTCAATCGGGCCCTGCATCTCAGCCTTAGTTTCCTAGGCGTTCTGTAATTACTTGAAGAAATCTATTGCGCCAAGTTTGGCCACCCCTGACCCATTGTGAATGATACGATAGCAATTTTAGGTTAATTCTTGTTAATGGATGGTCCTTTTCATAAGTCGTGTACATCAGTAGTGCGCAAACTATTTTCATCTGCGACCCCCTAATTTGTGTAAAATTTTGTCGCGACCCCCTATTTTGAGTAAAATATTGTCGCGACCCCTGGATAGACAGTAGACATTTTGTTTAATTGAAAACGAAGTTGCATTGAAATTCTTTCTGGCAGTTGCTGTTTTTAAAAGAGTGTCGTGACGTCATCGATTGAAATAACGGGTTTTTAAAATAGCACACCAAACTTATAAACCACCATAAAAAAATGTTATAAAAGTTGTAACATCATAAAAATCAGTTAATGAATCAATACATAATTTTAGGAAACAAGCTTTATTTATGCATATGGATATAAATATTTTTTAATGAAAAATGCTTTTAAAAAACATTACATCATAAAAAGTCAATGTGAAATATGTGTTTGCAAAGAGCTCATGATTGCTTCGATACACGGATCTGTATTGGAAATCGCAACTCGTAAGTCATCCTCAGGATCCAATCGAGGTCGATGTTTTGTTTTAATGGAACATAGTTTTGAAGATCACTATGCATGATCAATTTGCAGATCACTATGCATGATAACGTGGTTCTGAAGCCCCGTGATAGTGATCGCGAATATCGCGCTCGTAAAATAATAATTGTGAGTTTCTTCTCTTGTATTATTTCAGTTCTTTGAAATGAATAATTGTAGATTTTTCATAAGTTTGAATCTCTTTGAATTTGGCGACCCCCAAAAATTTTCTCGCGATCCCCGGTTTGCGCACCGCTGGTGTACATCATCGAAAACTGGAAATAGTCCAGTAAGATTGCAATCCTCCCCGAAGCCGCACAGTAAGATTAGCTTTACAGTGTTCTAAAAAGAATTTACGTTTATCCTGTGTGATTTAAAATAATTTGGCGATTGTCTGCTAACCTTTTGCAGGAATAAATTTATAGACAACTAGCTGAAGTACCCGTTCTTCGCACGGGAATGAATGGACTTTTTGATAGTAACATTTGTTGTGATTACTATTTATTGTAATAAAGACATATAGCAAAATGGATATCGCGTTATATTGTGTTCAATAATCATGCATACTGAATTTCAAGGCAATCGTTTTTACGGTGCAGAAGGCGATGCGGCGTAGCGCAATCTAGTGGCGAGTTTTAGCAAAACGGATACGGCGAAAATACTCTTCGCATTCAGATATCGATGTATACGAATTTTCATGACGATCGGCTGAATAGTCCTGAAGTTCATGTGTTGACGCGACATCTAGTGTCAAGTTATAGGAAAATGGATCGTGCCAAACTCTTACCCGAGTTCAAATATCTATGTATACCTATTTTCATAGCGATCATTCGCACAGTCAAGAAGTGATACACTGCAGGGCCATCTAGTGGTTAATTAAAGTAATGATTTGCTACAGCGCCGTCATGTGGCGAATTATAACAAAATGGATAACGCCAAAATATTCTCATTGTTCAAATAGCTATGTATACTGATTTTCATAGCGACCGTTTGAATGGTCAAGAATTTGGTCTGCTGCAGCGTCATCTAGTGGCGAGTAACATCAAAAGGAACACAGTTAGAATATATTCTTCGTGCTCAAATGTGTAAGTATAAAAAATTTTATGCCGATTGGTCGAACGGTATAGAAGTTGATGCTTTTCAGCGCCATTTAGCGGCAAGTTACAGCAAAATGGATAGTGAAAAATATTCTCAGTGTTCTAATATTCGCGTGTACCAAATTTCATCGAAATCGGTTGGACGATAATCGCATAGTACACGGCTAAACGGAATAGAATTCGACGTTCTGCTGCGCCACCTGGTGGCAAGTTAGAGGAAAACGGATAGCATAAAAAGCTTCTCCATGTTAAAAGACTTAGGTGAACCAAATTTCATGGTGCAACAGTGCTCAACGATGCTGGAGTTTTTCAACCTCATACACACATACCAACATTCATTTTTATCTATAACCAGTGTCATTATATATCCCAGTCTCAAATAAAATCCAGTTTCAAATCTAAGCCTCGCCAAAGTGCCAACATACGTCATTTTGCAAGCATTTTTTCAGAAAATCATTCGAAGCATTGACTTAGCAGCAATCAATGTGGGAAATGGTTCGACCGCGAAAAAGTAAAGCAAGCCTTTATTTGAAAATTGGAATCCCTTAATACAGCCGAATTTTTTAAATTATCAACTGTGACATGTTTTATTCATCGTTACCTCGATGTACTAAATGCGAAGATTTCAATTTTCTGAAATTTGGCGGATTTCCCCCAAGTTAAATCAAATCAATGTACTCAATTGGCGAGAATTCTGAAGCTACATCGCTTGAAATGCCCTAATAACTACATTATTTCTGCACGGATAGTTAAAATTTAATGCTGTATTCTAAGAAAACCTATACACTTGTTTTCAAAACTGCTATTCCCTTAAGCTCTCAGTAAATTGCGCCAAAAAGCCTAAAACTGTGCAAATCGCTAGAACCCACTTTCTAAAAATCGGCCTATCAGCCATTTTATTTTTTGCCAAACTAAAAAAAATTACATATTAGTCTCGGATATCTTCGATCCTCATTGTTTTGCGTATAAAACATTTCATTCCTGCTCCCATTTCTTATGCGCACACGATATTATAATTAAAAAAAATAACCTTACAAATATAAACTAAAAAAATCATTATTATTCTTTTATTTTTACTTTAAGAATTTAAAACATTTTATTCGGCAAAATCGCCGCACATGGCAACCAAGATGCTTATTTCACACACTTTTTTCACTACAGAGGTTACAATTACGTAAAGCTTTCTGCGTGGAGAACATAAAAATTCTCTTAAATTCCAGGAACGGGTGAACTTTCAAAGTTTTAAAGTGGACTATCATTTATTCTATATTATTTTACATATCTGTGTGAAATTTCAGGCTGACAGGTCCATTTTTGTGGAATTGTATACTACCCAAATCAACAAATTGACAAACAGAATTTCATTTTTATTTATAAGATAACCTACGCTTGTTTTCAAAAATACCCTCTCATTATATTGCGCCAAGCGCTAGAATCATAGGAAATCTGACACACTTTCAGATTTTAAATACGCACTAAAGTGCTATATATAAAAAGAGTTATAATCCATGGGTCTTCTCTATTTTCGTTCCTTCTTTCATTAAGTTGGAAAGTGTATCATTATTCATGAGTGTGATTAAACAAAATTAAAATTGATATTTCTAACATCCTTTTTTCTGGATGTAATACATTAGAAATAGATGCAGAAAAGCTGCTCAGAAAAATGCACAATTCCAACTGAATGAAAATTTCAAAAACTTATACGCAGATGTATTCATAACCCAAATGGCAGACGATTAAATTACGATAAATAGCGCCAAGCGTTAGAATCCTCCTCAAAATCGCACATCAACCCCTTTTATTTTTCGCCCAATTAAAAAGTTGCACATTTATTTTCGGAAAATTTCCAAATTCTATTTTTCTTTCTAGTATAAATCATTTCATTCCCGCTCTGATTTCACATGCACACGATATTTTAATTTAAAAACAACCTTACAAATAATCTAGACAAAAAAAAAAGTTATTCTTTTATTTTTACTTCAAGAGCCTGAATCATTTAATGAACTGCCGAATGTGGCATTGCCGAATGTGGCAACCTAGATAAGCTTAATCGTCGCTTAATGCACTGTGGGGTTACAATTACGAAATGGCGGAAAGCAAAAATTAGCCTTTTGCGATACGTTTTTATCGATATTTCCTAAAAGAGTTCGAATTTTGAAAAAATCGCGTCGAGGTGTGTCGGGGCCTGTCATGGAGAATTTCCGTTCAAAATTTTGTAGGTTTACGATCACCCGTTTGCGAGCTACGCGAGACACAGACAAACAAACTAACAGTTTACACACATTGTTTTATTATAGCTACCAGTCTCAAATAAAATCCAGTTTCAAATCTAAGCCTCGCCAAAGTGCCAACATACGCCATTTTGCAAGAGTTTTTTCAGGGAATCATTCGAAGCATTGACTTAGCAGCAATCAATTTTGGAAATGGTTCGACCTTTAAAAAGTAAAGCACCGCTTTTATTTGAAAAGTGGAATCCCTTAATACAGCCGCATTTTTTAAATTATCAACTATATAACATGTTTTATCCATCGTTACTCCGATGTACTATATGCGAAGATTTCAATTATCTGAAATTTGGTGGAATTCCCCCAACTTAAATCAATGCACTCAATTGGCGAGAATGCTGAAGATAGATCGCTTGAAATCCCTTAATAACTGCATTATTTCCGCACGGATCCTTAAAATTTAATGCTGTATTCTAATAAAACCTTTGCACCTGTTTACAAAAATCCATTTCCTTAAGCTCTCAGTAAATTGCGCCAAACCGGAAACGGTGCAAACCGCTAGAACTCACTTTCTCGGCATTTTGAGCAATTTTATTTTTCGCCAAACTAAAAAATTTTAACATATTAGCCTCAGAAATCTTCAATTCTTATTATTTTGCGTATAAAACATTTCATTCCTGCTCTGTTTTCCCATGCACACGATATTATAATTAAAAAAAAAATAACCTTACGAATATAAACTAACAAAAAAAATCATTATTATTCTTTTATTTTTACTTTGAGAATTTAAAACATTTTATTCGGCAAAATCGCCACACATGGCAACCACGATCCTTATTTCACACTTTTTTCACTACAGGGGTTACAATTACGGAAAGCTTTTTGCGTGGAGAGTATAAAAAATCTCTTAAATTCCGGGAACGGGTGGACTTTCAAAGTTTTAAAGTGGACTATGATTTATTCTACATTATTTTACATATCTGTGCTAAATTTCAGGCCGATAGGTACATTTTTGTGGATTTGTATACGAATCAAATCCACAAACAAACAAACAAACAAACAGAATTTCATTTTTATTTATAAGGATTGTGTTGTGAAGTTTTGAATCATCAATAATTTTTTTGCTGTTAATTCAACAGGTGTGAAAGATATCCCGTGCTCGTGAAATTAAGAAGGCTGTGCAACCAGTTTATCTCGTCCGTATGTCTAAGAGATTTTTGTGAAGTACTCAATTGAAAGTTGAAAAGATTTGAGGGAAGTATTTAGATTTTTAATTTTAAAATGTCTGTTCATAAGCATCATATAGGACACCTTTTTCTGATTATAAATTTCTATCCCAGTCTTTGAAATGTAGTAGCATCAATCTGCATAAGTTTCATGTCATATCAGTTAAATGCAAACCCATACGTTTCCAAAATTTTAATTTTTAATATGGAATATTTGTTTTTACAAATTCTGTATAATGGTGTACGTGCAATTTTTAGACTTCATACTATGGCTATTGCCGTATTTTAATAAAACTGTCTGCTATATTTAAGGTGCGAAAGTTAAAAATAGAAAGTATTATCAAATGTTCATATCAAATATAAATTTTCGCTTATTTTAAATGTCGTGTATCTATGAGACACTGAATAAACTTGTCACTTGTCCATTTTAAGGACTTTTCTTGTACATAGGAATGGGACGTGATTTAATTTAGTGAGTTGCCAAATGGGATGGCAAGGATCTATATTCACAATGATACTGGTTGTGCGCCAGCCATAGATGGATATGTTATGAGTTTCAATTTTTCAGCCTGAACAGATTAAGTGGGGCTTTCGTTAAGCAATATTCGAATCTTGAAGCTGATCATTACGGAATATTTACGAAACTGTTGGAAAATGTAACATGATACAATTTTAGGTCAGATTCGATCAAACTTCCCGAAACTATATTAGCTATAAAATAAGTGATCTGGTTGGTAATTTGCTCGCAGACACTTCCTTCAGAACGGACGGTTAATATTTCAATTTCGCTTTGACATGAAGTTTATCATTTAACAGCTTAGCATGTAAGAATAGTATATTTTGGTGTAATGAATAGTTTATCACCATGTACAACTGTAGCAATATACATATAATAGAATAACACTAGGATATAACACTTAAGAGCAGTATTATATTACTGTGTAGCATTATATAGATAACTTAAGCATAATAGACGTAGCATTAGTCTGTAAGTACAATGTAAAGGTACTAATATTACTAACAAACTAATTTCTGATTAAATTTCATGTTAAAAGTGAAACTGAAATCGAAGTCTCGTGATATGATGAGGTGTTGGCTATCGCGAATTGATAAGGGGAACTATTTCATGAAAAAGCCAATCTGGATAGTTTTTCAACCCATGAAAATTGCTTGAAAAATCTGGGGCGCCTGACGGGACGAGATCGGAGAGTGTTCGAAAAAGTCCTAAATTAAAAGATCGTACAGATAGGTTTAGCCCTTCAAACGAAACCAAAGATGTAAAGGAGGGGAAATCGGTAAAAATTGCTTTGGTGCTGTTCCCGAATGTTTGGATGGCGAATTTACAATACCCTAATTACAAACTTTTTTTACTAAAGAACTCTTTAAATTTGAGCTAAAAAGAGTAGGGATGGAAAAGTTTTTGCGCGAAATTTTGAAAATAGTTGCCCGATTAACTTCTTTCCGTTAACATTTATTTTAAATTTTAATATGCAGATTTAAACTTTTGAAAAGTTAAGTCTCAAATTTAGATGAATCTGTTTAGTGTGCAGGGTAATCTAAAAGTAGTTACCAGATGCAGTGATGTCATGGACAACCAAGAACTAATTTAAAAAATGACTTTTTGTGGAAGGAATTACTGGCAAATATGTAAACTGTAAATTGAAGGGAAACTCTAAACTGAGAACTCTGGATTCCTTTTAGCTTAATTTTGAAATAACTTTAAAACAATTCCTTCTCTTCTACGCAAATTGTTGACGGTCTCACTATGAAGATTAATTGCTTATAATTGGAACAGTTGATAAATTACGCGTGTAAATGTTGTAAATTTATCATAACTGATTTACTGTAATAAGTACACACTTGATGCTGTAAAACGTATGCCATTTTTCAGTACATACGAAGTTTTTACTCCCGAGACTAAAATGTAGAGTTTTTTAACTGGAGGATTATTCACAAGTCCCTATTTAAAAATGCTTTCCTGCTCTTGGTGTATTTTATCACTTTAAAATGTTTACTTAATGCAGTATCTAATATTTCTGTAGTATTTCTAGGCTGTATTCATACCTCATATACGTAAGTATAACTTCATTATAATTTTACAAAGGCTTCCAGGAAAACTGGTGGTTTATTTATATTGTGTATACTCTTGAATTAAACTGGTAGCAAAATTTGTATGAAAAAAAGATTAATGTAGTCAACCGATTCGTCATCAAAGCTTTCTTTTATTTCTAAACTAGCTGCTACCCGCGACTTCGTCCGCGTCGGCTTTAGAATTAGGTCCCGACAGAAATGTAGCATGTGTGAATAACAAATATTGTTGCGACAAAAGGAACTGCATTTAAATATTATTTGCTTTTTACTTGTTTCAAATGAAGTATAATGCATGTTAGTATACTTCATTTAAAATAAGAGAATATGCACAGAGTTACTAAATTTAGATTTTTTTTCAGGCATTTGGCGAATAGAGACAGTTATGACAGTATTTGCGAACTGTTTTGTAAAAGAAATATTTATGCTATATGCATGAATTTTAGTCTATGTTAATCAGGAATAGAGCAGCTTTCTATTAGTGAAAAAGTTTGAGAATCGGTTCTGTAGTTACAGAGATACCCAGAGAGCATAATGTATTAGAATTATTTTGAGTGTTCCTGTAAAGGAACTATTTATGCTACATGCATGAATTTTAGCCTATAATACTCAAGAATAGTGTAGCTTACTATCAGTAAAAAAAGTTTAGGAATCGGTTCAGTACTTACAGAGATGCACATAGAGCGTAATGTAATTCTTATTAGCATCCCTGTAAAAGAACTATCTGTGATATATGCATTAAAGGTAGCCTATAACACTTAGGATGCCACCAGTGTCTAAGAAGTTCTGCTCTCAAAACTGCAAGAGGGGAGGTGCCAGATTCAAACCCTGGTCGCGCCTGTCGACCTAGCCGCTCCCAGTTTTCCGTGGTTTTCTAAAAAACCTCGCATAAATACGGGCTAGGATCCCTTAGAAAATCCCCCACAGAGGAATTTTCCATATAGGCCTAGGACCCTAGTGCAGTCAATCGGTCTTAATCCAAAAACAAACAATGATACTCAGGAATAATGTAACTTTTAATCAGTGAAAAAAGTTTTAGAATCGGTTTAGTAGCTACAAAATGTCCATAGAGCGCAATGCATTAGAATTATTTTGAGTGTCTTTGTAAAAGAATTATTTATGCTATATGCTTGAAAGGCTGCCTGTATGTTAATCCAGGGCATAAGCTATTTTCATTACAAATTTTTTCAAATTCGTTCAACCATTTTTGTGTGATTCAGTCAAAAACATCCAAACACACAAACGTACACATTTATATTATTGGTAGGATTTGGAAATTTATGAACTTTAAGAAACACATCTGGATTTTTCTTGATACTTACGTATTATCTCAGCGGTCATTCCCGCCAAACTGTTTTATCGTCAAATGGATTGCCAAACTGTTGCCAATTGTATTCAAAACCATTAATAATTTCATGTGCCCGGCATTTATTTCGGCAAAAAATCGCTTGTCTTGGCGGACCGCCGGGATAATACGTAAGTACCCCTTTCTTTACTTATGCTTTTTAATTTGGCGTAAAATCAACATAATTTCCATGTTTTTCAAATGCATGTGATTTTGCAAATAGAATTTCTGCTTTATTTCAAAAGCATAAATCATTTTGTGCGGGCGATAAAACGGCTTTTAATTAATAGTTTGAAAAGTAGTTAAAATTTCAAAATTTTGAGCCTCAGGTGCACTTTACCGAAGTTATGGGCTCAATCATGCTCAAATTTTCAAAGCTCTGCTTTCTGTAGATTTGTCTGGAGAACATTCATTTTTATTATTACAGATAGATAGATTTGGCATAAAACTGGCTTAATTTCCGTGGTATTTAATGTTTTTCAGATGCACGCGCGCTTATTTATTGAAGTAATAGCATTCTTGTTAGCTCAAAACATGAATCATTTGATACGGGCGAAACTCGCCAACCATGGCAATGTAAAAACGGTTTTTAATTAATAATTAAAAAAGTAATTAAAAATCTAAAATTCTAATTAGCCTATAACCAACTCCAGGGTCCCCTCTATATCTAAACCAAAATGCATCCTAATCGATTCAGCGGTTTAGGCGTGAAAGCGTCATAAACAAACAAACACAAACTCACTTTCGCATTTATAATATTAGTTAGGATTAAATTTAGTGAAAATAGTTATACAGTGTTTCCAAATTTTCATTGTTTCTTTGTTTATTGATGTAATAAAGTTAAGTTCCTGCTATAGAGAAACTTGGTATACTTAAAAAGATTAATTTTAAATAAGCTTTAAATCAAAGCTAAAACTATTTTACGAGTAAACTAAAATTTGGTTAATGAAGCTACGATTTTCAGTTTCATTAGGTGGCAACTATGTAAAGAACTGACGATAAGGTCTGAAGTTCGTAGTTTTGTTAGAGAACGGTGTTGACTTCGGTAATTTCACCGCAGTAACGGGCGGTACTCTTAAAATTAAGGTACAGGTAAAAGGATGCTTGGGAAATTTTTAGTCCCTTCAAGAAACACGCAGCACAAGAAAAATTGCTTGTACTCAAAATAAGCTTGCACTGCAAATGAACCAGGAACTCAAATTCGGAAGTTACTAAATGGTAACCGATCCTTTAAATTATAACATAACGAATTAGGTTTTATAAATTAATCGTCAGTTAAAAAAAAAAAAAAAAAACTTGAAGGTCCGACATTAGTCTTTACAGAAACTATAAAATTCCAATATTGGACAGGGTTGTAACTTATTACTAATCCAGTTTTTCCTCTTCTATAACAGTGCAAATTGTTTGTAATTATAAATGCTGTTAATGATAAACTGGACCATCCAATAAATTAAATGGGCACAATTATGAAACCTCATACGATCTGGTAATCGCTATTGGGGATTAAAATTTTGATTTAAAGCTAAAATATTTGCATTTCGATTAGACAACTTATAGTTAAAGCGCATTTTTCATGAATTTTTTTCGAAGCTAGAACTGCAAAACAATAGTGCTGTAAAAGTAACGACAAAATGAGTATCCGTATGTATTTGTTACTTAGATGTTCGCTATTCGTTACTAAGTATTCGTTACTCGTTACTTTCGTTACTACTAATAGAATCGGTAATAGGGTGTTATATAGTGCCCCATAAGAACACATCCGGGACAGTGTTGTTATGGGTATATGCCGCCCATACATAAACCCATAACCAAAAAGAATTTTTTTTAGCGAAGTTGTACAAATTTGTATTTAGAGCTTATTTTCTCTGATTTACAGATTGTTTTTATACACATTTATGGTTTTATACAATGCTAAATTATCCGAATTACTGAGTGCACATAGAAATCTTCCAAAGACATATGCCATTCTTTTTTTTTTCTCAACCCCCCCTTTTTTTAATTCTGAACGCTGGTTTAACCTGTTCATTCTTATCATAAAAAGTGTAAAGGAAAGCTTGTGACTCGTGTTTTTTTTCTGGGAGCGGGTTCTCGAATACTGAGATCCAGGGATTGGGCCACATATATAAAATTCACAGGGCAGGAGATCTCAGTATGATATCAACTACTTTGCGTCTCTAAAAGCATAATATCTTTATTATTTGTGAGTTCTTCTTTCATATCAAAAACTTCTTTTGCTGGACCATTTTTCGAAGTAAATTAAAAATTACCATATTTTAAATTAAAATTGTAATTCAGTGAGAATTACCTATTTTTAAGATATTTCCAGTTCTATTTCTGCACTTTTGGGATGAAAGGGGTTAGCCCCTTCTGTGGATGCATATATGAGAGTATTCTTTAAACAAAAATTATCACTCCTTTCATACAGAAAGAATGGTTGCACCGGGCTATGCGTATTCCATGAGTTCATGGAATAAAATGTACCATAAAATAGGGCAGATGGCCCCCTAAACGCCGACATTTTAGAAACATACTGAACTTCATTGAATTATTTTAATACCAGTGGCTTACGCAGGAGTGGGCATAGAAATCCTGGGTCGCTCACAATTTTTTATATATTTTTTAAACAATTACTTAAAAAATGTGTTTAGGTTTCCATGCTAAATATTTTTTTTAGTTCCAAATAATATTTTAAATAATAAAAATGTGTGAATTCGTTTACTTTATAAAAATATATTTTTTTAAAAGGTGTATTTAAATAATTTGTTATTTATTACTCATATTTCGATTCTAGCTAAAAAAAAAAGAAAAAGTTAAGTTCGCAATCCTGCTTCGGAACCACCCTGAAAGAAAGAATTCTGATTGCACCACTATTTAGTACCAAAATGTTAGAAAGCCCGAAATTAGCACCCCTTACTAACATGCTTCTCTTATATGTATTGCTCCTCTACAATTATAAGAACACCCCCTCCCCCCCCCGCAATAAAAGTTCAACTGGCCATAAGAACATGCTATACACCGGATTCTATCCCCCCATTGTACGACCCATATCAATAGAGCAGCAGAATACTATATCCATCTCCATAACTGTAACGAAACACGGATTCTTCCAAACCTCATCAAAACGATACCATCCGGCTCGGCAAAAACGAATTGCAATCAGAACATACTACTACTCAAATACCGAAACTGATTTTTCCCTTCAAACAGCGAGAATCCACAATACTTCCGGTATCTAGTAACGGAACGGAACATACTATTACTCAAATACCGAAATTCATTTTCTCCCTCCCGCAGTCTTGTATTCGAAGTTCGAACCTGGTCGATCCGAAATGCACACTCGAAAGTCATTTTCCCCCTTGAAACCGCGATCCGATATCCAGTAACAAATAACAGAAGATAATAGTACTCGATTACTGGAACCTGTTTCCCCCCTAGTTCGCCTCGCCTGGCAGTCTGTATTCGAAGTTCGAAGCTGCTCGATCCGAAACCTTCGGATCGAGTAACGATATAAACCGAAAAGTAACAATTCGTTACTTCGAGTCTGAGTGATTATCCGTATCTTAGTACCGAATACATGCGGTTTGCTTCAGCTCTACAAAACAACTTCAGAATCAGTCTTGAGTATTGCAAGTTATAAACTGAAATATATTTATTTCATACAGTACTGTAGTGTTTTCAGACTTCTAGTCTGAAAACTTAAGTCTGCATTAATGAACCTTCCTTTTGTAATACAATACTGAAGTGTTCCCGTGGTAGAATAAAATCTAAATGTTTTATACGTGAAGCAATGAAATCGTTAGTTAATTAGAAAAGCTGATCTCTTACACTCGTCAACGTAAACCTTTGGTGATCAGTTACAGCTTTAAAGTTACGAGAATTCTAATCTCGTAATTGTTCAGCATTACGGATATGAAATTTTTAAATAGCATCAAATTATGTTAATGCATTGTTTGAAAAAGGACGAAATACTTTCAGCGTGGAGTTGGCATTGGGGCCCTATAAAAATCGATTTGTTGCCAATTCCACACTCTTAAGATTTCATCTAAAAAAGCTTGCAGTTAATGAGGCTAACTTTTAAAGTATTCAATAAATTTCAATGGTGAAAAGTTAATTCTTGATGTGTTAAGTTAAATGGCTTTTTCGTTTTCAAAACAATCTCAAATTGCTTTAAATAGAGCTGTACATCAATAACTTGAGTTTTTTTTTTTTTTCTAATATTGCTGGGCTTACCTCACAAACTTGTCGCCGGATGGTTATTTTGACTAAACATTTCATACTCAAATGGACACTTTTGCTGGTATAATACGTTGGTTAAAACAGTAGTCCTAATTAATCTTGCCTTCACTTTTCAAACTTCAGATACAATTTCACTGAAGGCAAGAATTGAACGTGAACTTAGGCTTTAAAAGTTCTTCATCCAAACATTAATTTTAAACGCAGATTTTTTATTCAAAAGGAATAGTTTAAGTTGGGTTTCCAAAATTGGCTAGTTTAACCATTATTGCTGTACTCATGACTGAATCTATTCCTCCATTCTAACAAGCTATTACGAGATTATTGAGTAAAATATTGAAGATTGCCATGAAATTTACATTGATAATTTAATTTGGCGACCACGCTATTAAAACTGGAATTTGTACTACCAGTGGCATAATGCATTGCACAGTGAACTAGAAGACGGAAGGTGCCTGGTTCGAAAGCAGGTCGCGTCCGCCGACCGAACCATTCGGAGTTTTCCTTGGTTTTCTCCGAAACTTAGCGTAAAAACGGGTTAGGACCCCTTAGAAAGCCCCCCCCCTCACGGAGGGCACCCCACCCACAGGCCTAGATCCCTCGTGTAGGTAATTGCCCTTAATCCCACAACAATAAAACTGGAATTTACATCCGAAAAATGACAAATTTTCGACTGAATGAGATGAAAGTTGGTAGTGTTAGTGCATATATCAGTATTGTAGGTAGTTGACCTTCGTAGAATTTTTATGGTAAAGATAGTGAAGACCTAATAGTGAAGACCTAATAGTGAAGACCTAATAGTGAAGACCTAATAGATAGTGAAGAATCGAGCAAGGCAAGGATCCTTTCTTTTCAAAGTTTCCTAAATATATTTAACTTAAATATCAGCCCCCTCCAATGGGCTAACACTGGCCACAAACCCTTTTTCCCACTACTGAGGCTCGAACTTCTGGACATTTTATGGGGCACCAAATGAATATCAAAGTTAGACTGGAATATGTGGTAGGATACAGTTTCTCCTCATGAATGAGATTTGATGAAATGAAAATATTTCCAGTCGCGGAATATTTTAAGTATAAATTTGTTTCTGCTTCTTGATTGCACTGTTAAATTCCTCTCTTGAAAGTATATTTTTCAGGATAAGCAATATGTCATTAAAATGACGGGTTGAAGACATGAGCATGCAGAATTGGAAACGGATCCAGAAGCATTGGACAGGGAGCGATGGTGCGATAAAACCATGAACATGCTTGAACAATCAAAAATATTCTTTAAGTGAGAACATTCATTTTTAATTTGAGTTTTGGAAATTTAGAGAATTTCCAGTCTATTATGCATAAAGAATTTTCATTTAGTTTTTTAATTTTGTATACTAAAACTTCTAATTTGCAACTTTAACTTGGCATTCAAACTGAAGTAACCGAAGTTAATGCATTTTCTTCTATCACTTGACTAGCTGTAGATTATGAAGATTGAAAGAATGCGGACGCAGAGGACCGAAATTGGAGGGTGCTAGCGCGGGCCGGATGCTGTGCTAAGGAGAGCTCCCAGAATGGAAAGGGCGCCAAAAATACGATTTGTTCGGGGGACGTAATCTCGATTACGGTATTGTATTTATGGTATATTTTAGTTTTCAGAAGCAGTCTCAAGTCCGTAAGTATGGTTTTGACTCCCAACCCCCACAATTACTCACTTGACCTTTTTGTTACAGGCATAGATGTCCAGTTTTAAAGCATACCTGTAAGTTGTAATGGTAAAGTGCTTTGTCAAAGCGCCTTTCAGGCATTAAAAATACGGGATTATTTTATGTATACAAATACAGAAATTTAATTGGATTGTAGGCTTCCTTTTTAAACTGATGGGTTGATTAGATACTTGTAAAAACCTAAATATGAAGTTTTTGAATGAATTTCTTTGCACTTTTTCTCATCGGTTAAATTCAAATTTATGTACATGCATTTTCATCTAAAATATACGGTTTTTTGTTGTGTCATTTTAATAATAAACTTTAAAATAAGTTACACAACGTAATGGGTACAACTAGAGCCCGATTAAAGCCGGGGCTAGCGGGGACGCTGCCTTTGGCCCAAAGTCAAACGCCCCCCAAATAAACTACCCTGTTATTTTGTAGGCACGCGTCCTCTAGAAACATTTGCCCGATTAGACTTCAATAATTCTGTAAAGTTAAAATACTATGCTTGAATACGGTTTATAGGTAAATGGAACATTCTGAGTAAAGTGATAAATATCTGGTCTATATGATAAGTTGGGTAGACCTTTTTGTACTGTCCCAAATTATATTTAAGTACCATATTTTGTCACATCAGCATTAGAATTATTAAAACTTCTAATTTCTTCCCCGTCATCATTAATGTAACTGAATGGTAATTTTCGTGGAGATATTTAAGAAGTTTACAGTTTCTGCATTCTTAATATTACGTTCGTACAAAAGAGAACCAAAGTTTTCAAGAGGAGGGCGGGTTCAAGTTTTCTAGTTATTCAGTAGTAGCCAGCCTCAACAAGTGATCCTTTTAGTTATAAGAGCTCAGACTTCTTTCAAAAATTACTCTTAAATCATGGGATTTAGCTAGTCTCCCCACGAGTATAATGTTCTCTCAGTTTCCATGTGTTCAGTGTACACGATCTACTGCTCGCGTAATAAAATTGAATCTCGGTAAAAATGAATTAGTGAGTAGTTGTAATATTTTGATATACCTATGTGATGTTTAAAATGCCGAAGCATAAGTAATGCTTTGTTCCCTCAAAATACAGAGTTATGTGTGATCAAAACTTGAAAACATTAAGACTGGGAATCAAGCGATGAATATTTTATTCAAACAATCTCCAAAATTTTAAAAATTGCCAATGAGTATTCTCTTTTGAATCATAATTATGCGCAATGTGCTAAAGTTGCAGTTGTTTCATGACAGAATGGAGATGATCCAGACTTTTGCTGTCCTTTAAATTTCTTTTTGGATTCCTCAGCTGGTGAAAGAGACGTACCTGCTGACGTTGCCTGAAAATTTGGACAGCGTCAGCATTTATATCTCAATAAACAGCCATTTTTTTTCTTTCGTTTTACTAACACTTTTTCTCTGGATCGGATCCCTTCCATTGTCAAACTTGACTCCTGTAAAATTAGCACGCGAAAGCATACATGAGTAAAGTTTCTGACCTAGCCGCTTTTTATAGTGAAATTACCCAGTTTTGCTCTTCAAGGGAAGCACACTATAGCTTAAAATCGCTACTACGCTCGCATCGGCTCTATGAGTAAATTAATGGGAAAGAAAGCTTTTAAACTGCTGCTGTGAGAAGAAAAATTTAATTTCTCTGGTGATGCAGCAGCAATTTTTTATTCGCAAACGCCAATAAAAAATTTAAATTATAGTCTTTAATTTCTCTATGCGAGTCGGTCAAATGATTAGTTTAAAGGTTAAACGGAAAGCGTGGTGTTTTTAAAGATCCGAAATTCAGTTGTTTTTCAGCCTTTAAGATAAAACTAATCCCTATTGAATGAGACAAAATTGAAGCTAAGGAGTTTACTGAGCGACTGCCCCTTGTGCAAGGAAGTTTTACGCAAATTTGAACGTATTAGAACAAAAATGAAGTGAATAATTCCAAAACGCTGAACAATTTCGCTGGACTAGAGTCGGAAGTTTTATCTCAAATTTTTTAAGAGCGATGTAACAGTTAAATATTTACTTTTAAACTGAAAAAACCATACTTTATCTGCTGTTATATACCACGATTGTTTAATGAAGCTTCTATTTTAGGTTAGTTTCTCAACTGGAACCGAACTATTCGAACGCTGACACTTTCAGCGAAAGTGGTAATCTGTCATCGACAATGAAGCAAGTGGAGTGGTCTTTTATCCTTCTGAAAATGACTGGATACCATTGGAAAGCAAGATTATCCTCTAGATGGACAGACTATCAAGCGATCGTCACCCCACTAAAGATGTCTATTACTTCTGTGAATGCGGTTGAATAATCTTATGGGAACAACTGCAAGATTAGGGATGGGCAGTTTACTCGTCACGGTGCGTAGACGAGCTGGCAGTATGAAATTGAAGGTATATAGTTGGCCAAACCATCAAACTTTGAACTTCCTTGAAAGATTTCTAAAAACTGATTACAATTAGTGCTATAAATTTTTCTCTTGAAAAAGCAGATACATTCCTCAAATGTAACTATAATAGTTGTAAACGTATTTTAAAGTCTGTGCATCAACGTACAAAAAGTCCCTGAATATTGAGTGTTACAGATGAAAGAGGGGTGTACGAAACGTAATTGGAGCACTTTGACACTCTCGTACAAGACACTAATTACGACTGGAATAATTCATTACGATCTCTTGATGGAGTGTAGACACCAGAGTATGCTGGAGTGTAGTGTTCATATTTCATTGAAAGAAATTTTCATGAAAATTGAAGTTAAACTTTGTTTAAAAAAATCTAGGTATCGTTTTGAGAATTTTTTCTTCCATACGAATTAACATTCTCAACTTACCTAGAAAACAAATAACCGTAACTATTAATAGAAATGGGGAGACAGGCTCCTTCACTGGTTACCCAACGATCCAGCAATGTTTCTAATTAGGTTCTGTCAAAGGCTATACCACAGTCCTAGAAATACTACTTAAAAATAACTATAAATTAATCAAAGGGCGCTAACTCAATGACTATAGGATGGAATGACATGTATAATGATTAACTGAACGTAAGATTGATTTAAATGTCTTCAATGTTGCATCTCATTTTTAAGAAGTTTTGGGGTTTTCTAAAAAGCAGTTGCTATGGCGACAGTTCAAACATATTGTATTGGCAGTGGCGTATTTCCCAATAAGCGCATGAGGCGTGCGCCTCGGCCCTCTTAAATCTAAGGGGCCTCAAAATTTCGGTTCTCAAAAAGAATATACATATATATATATATAACACAAAACAGTGTAACACAAACTTCGTCTCACAAAACAGTGAGACGAAGAGCTTTGACTGATGAAGACTGAATACATTTTCAGTCGAAATGATCATATCTTGTTATAAGTGTCCTTTTATGTGTGTTTTTTCACAAATTTTTTTATTTATTTTAACGTTTAACATCAGTATTTTGAGTGCTTTTTCCATACCTAGAATGTATAGCTGTTTGGATGTCAATTGTACAGAAATTGAGTTTACCTTTCAAAAAATCACTAAAAATTAAAATTTTAAGCTATAGATAACGACTTTATCGTTTTTAGAATCAAAAGAGCATTCCGAGGGTGTAATAATAAAAAATTGCCGACAAATAATCAAGCAGATACAAGCTGATATGTGCGAGATAACACAATTTTTGGGAAAATAAATATATGATAGCTAAAAAAAGTATTGAAAAATTAAGAAGAGCAGTACTCAGTGTCACCGGAATTATGCGTGCAGATTTTCAGCTCGATCGCACAATAGAAAGTGGGGTAAAATTCATAAGTAAATTTTAAGCTGGAATGACATACACAGATAATTAAAAACTTGAAAAGTAAATGATGACTAAATTATTATTTTTTGTTTTTAACTAAAAAATATTTATAACTATATTATAATCACGGCATGTTTTTTTTTTTTTTTTTTTTTTTTTTTTTTTTTTTTTTAAATAGTCGCAGATGAAAATGCTAAACATTAATAAGAAACGTTGGGCAGATGCTTAGAGCATATAGATTTTCAATATAAAGTGGAATTTATTTTTTAACTCAGTAATTTTTTTTATATTTTAAGTACTTAAAAAATAATATTTTCTTCTAGGACTTTTTGTTCTATTTCAAATACAGAATGACTATGTATATATATATATTTAATTCGTACTCATAGTACTTCGTACAATAGTCCTAAACTTATTGCCAGTTTTTGAATAGACACACTAATTAGACTAAACAGAAAGTTTACTTTCGCTATTAAACTGCTTACAGTTTTGCGATTTCAAGTGGGAAATTTATGAATATATTTAAATATTTATAAATATGTTTTTACAGGAATGTTAAATTTTTGATTCATTTTACCCAAGTAAAAAATTCTTTTAAACTTTGTGAGGTCTAAATCCTGTTTCTGATCAAGTTTCCCCTGTTCTGACCCTCAAAAGTCCATGTTAAGTACACTAAATTTTCACGATTGAAACAAGAGGAAAATATCAGATTCGATAAAATCAAGGTACACCAATATGAAATTTTATTTGCGCGGTTATATTTAGAGAGATGCTGATGTTTTAGTGTTAATCATGAAAAGTGAAAAGTAGTAAAAAAAATTATTAAGTTTCACGAGGTAAAATATTTTTTAATGTACTAATCTATAAATAAAAAAAAATATTTTTAATTTTTAATGCTCGTTTGTAGATATAAATTAGATGTAAAAGGAGTGAAAACATTTAAAAATAATTTTATTTTAAACATAAATTAACTTTTATATTTTAGACATAATTCTCAATTAGAGAATATAGAATCAAAAAATGAGATTTCTTTGTCCTTGTTTGGACTTTATCAATTAGTCCATTCCCAGAAATTCCAAAAAATAAATCCGAATCTTTAGAATGAAATTAATTCCAACTAATGTTCAAAAATGTTCCCTCTGTTATTATTAGCTAATGGTGAAATTTAATATAATAATCTACAAATATTGTTTTATTATTCATACATTACTAGATTACACTCCAACATGCTTTTGTTCGGTGGATAGGAACCAAATAAAAGAAAACGCATCAAAATAATCGCACTAAACTTCACCAGCAGCTATAAAAAATAGTTTACGCAACTCGATTAAAAAGTATTTTTTATGCGGTGAATAGGGACCGCATAAAAAGGCAACTTAAATTAAGAGATTATAGAATTCAATGCATACGTAATGTAATTGGCTGATGCAATACCTAAAATTATGTAATAGGATGAAATACATGTCGAAAATCGAAAAAACTAAATGGCCAATCAAGCCTACTATTTTTTTTCTTATTGATAACTTCCTCAATTATCTTCCAATTTGACTGAAATTTTCATATACCGCACAAAGAAAGGTTTGAGTACATTAAAAATACACATAAGTAGTAAATTTAATATAAAGTGTATTTTTTTCTACCCAAGAATTAGCAGATCGTTCTAATACTTCTACTTTAATCGGAACATTAGCAAATACAGCCACCGGACAGTTGTAATTTAATATTGGTTAATCAAAGTGATTAAGTGAATCATTAATTACTGTAAAAAACGTGTGCATAGAACGCGCCATGTAAAGGTATAACTATAGTGAAAAGTATTTTTTTTAGGAGGGGGGGGGGGGCTCAAAATTAAGTTGCGCCTCGGGACTCTCAAGAGCTAAATCTGCCACTGTGTATTGGCTGTAGTAACTAATTTTGCAGAAGAAAGCTGTGGTGGGAATTAAAATTTAACAAGCTGCTAATTCGAATTGCCTTAAAGTTTGAAACGTTAACAAGAATTGCTAGACTTTTGCAAATGCTGCAAGTGTATTGTACAATCATAAATGTGCTCAGTTTAATTCAGTAACTCTCAATTTAATGAATAGAATCCTTTTTAGCGTGAAGTGACTTAAGCGTTGCTCATGACGAACTCCATGGAAAGGTTTTTGGATCAGAAAATGATCAAACAACTTGGGTGGGTTAATCCTTAATATTTTATGTACAATTGCTTGTTTAAGCTGTCTAAACTTACCCTATGATAAGACTTTAGTAATTGTACCTCATGGGTTTTAATTGGAGTGAATTGACAAAAATGCAAATTTAATTTGAAGTTGAGTGTGAAGGTTGTCTAAAAATGTGAAGAGTTAATTTCGCGTAGTCGAAGAGTTTTTCCTTTAAAGTAGTTGTACAGCGAAGCTACCCAAAAATTGTACAGTGCGATTTAGGAAATCTTTAAACACTTTACTCTTTTTAACTGAAATATAATTAAGCATAAATTTTTTCAAATGTTCGGTCTTTCATAATTTAGAAGAAGAGTTAAAACATAAGACCCTTTCAGTTATACGCGATTTTAAATCTGCCCTTTAGAACGCGTAAAGTGAGAGGTCACTATATCGTCAATCTAATGGCATGTTCAGTACAAGAAACGAAACTTATTTTATAAAGCGGAAACATTTAAAAAACTAATTTAACCTTCTCATTATATAAAATAAAATAAAAGCAAAACATGCCTTATCCACATTGATTCAGATTTATGAAATTACTTGACTTTAATGTGTCTTAATTTAAACCATTTAAACATTCAGTATGACAAATTTAATGTGCCAGAAGCTGTAGTGCTGCTATCTATCGGGATTACCTATAAACAAACACAGCTTTGCTTAGTCAAGACAATGAAAGAAGTCAACAGTCTAAAACACCCAGACCCATGGGCGCCGGCAGCATAGGGCAAGGGGGGCAATGGCCCCCCTGGATTCTTGTATGCAGTCCTTGCTTTTTTTTTGCTCTTTCCAACATGGTAACCATACGTTGAAGTAGTCTTTGCTCCCCTTGAGTAGTCTTGATATAAGACCTCATACACCAGAAAGCGATTCAGATTAAATAAATACAAGAATTTCAGTTGATAAAAACCGCGTAAAAACTCTAATTAGAACATTTTTTTTATTATGAATTTATTAGCATTTTTTCCTGACATAGAAATTCTGTTGCTGCTCTTATTTCGTTAGATAAAAAAAAAGAAAATACACTTCTCATATCCAAGCTTAAATTTATTTTTCAGTATATTATTATATGTATGTGTATGCTTTCAAAATTAAAAAAAAAAAAAAAAAAAAAAAAGAAACTTCTTTCTAAAGCACATTTTTGAATATTAGTTGTATTTATTTATGTTTGAATTTTTCAAAATTACTTTAAAAGTTTATCTTTCTCAAGCCTATTGTTTACTTTTAGATATTTATTTACTTTTTTTAACTTTCAAAATTGTAAAAAAAAGAAAAAAAAAGAACGTGTTAAATATATGTATCTATGGTCAAATGTTACTAAGAACAATATTGTGAGCAATTGTAAACCATTGTAAACTAACTGCTTTTATATTGTATAACTATGATGTATTTTACCAATTGTAATCCAAAAATTGTGCTGTAAAAAAAAAAAAAAAATGAAAATGAGGGAAACCGCTGCTTGCTGGACCTGAGCCTGGAGCTAGTGTTCAGCAGGACAGTAGGACACTTCAGGAACTAAAACAGGCTTTAAACTAAATAGGTAGGCCGTTCCTGAAGATAGTATCCTATAGTATCCCTTGAGTAGTCTTCCCCCCCCCCCCAGGAAATATTCTGCTGGCGCCCATGCCCAGACCCCTAGGGGGACCCCCAAACAAAGGTTGCTAAAGAGTGCTTTATTGTAGCAGGTAAAATGGTCTTTTATACAAGGGCGGTAGTAGGGTACGCCCCCTCCCCTTTGTACTTTTTTCAAGCTTTGGAGTTCGAAATGGCGCCCCTTCAAAGACGGCGCCCCGATGCGTTTCTTACCTTGATCATAGTTGGGCCGCCCTGCATAAAGCATCTCTTAAGTAGGCCCGGAGCTAAGCTTGAAGTTTCCTTACGTCAAACCTGTCTTCGGTAAGCCATATTTACGATTTTCTGCACATAAAAATTTTGTGTCGTCAGCTGTAATACTGTGATTATAACTTAGTTTTACTTTTCACCGCCTCCCGAGCAATAAAAATGTGGTTTCTTTGGCCCATATAGCTATTTCAAGCGATAATGATCAGTAAAAAATTGGAAGTATTACGTTTAATATAGATATTTACCATCAAACTACTTTGATTAAAGATCTTACTTCCTTTCATTTGCAATATAGAACATTTTCATGGCCTCGTAAAGCATCCATTCTAAGGTAGCAGGCACGTCTTTTGGGGTCCCTCCTATTTATGAAAATCACTGTCAGTTCATGGCAGTTTGTATGGGTCTATTGAGACCCCCCCTCCCTTAAAGAGTGTTTTGATGGACCCCTGACCTCTCCAATCAATTATGAAATTGTCAGTTTTCTAAGCATTTCCTTGCCTTTAGGATACAAAATGATTAGTGTAAAGATTTAAAATTAAAATAAATGCCTACATATAAGCTTGTATGTGACAAATTACTTCTATATGCTTCCGCTCTATATTGTAATACGTCTGTCATTTGTAAGGCTTTAAAATATAATTTTTTCAGCTATTGTATTCGTCTATTCCATAGAAAATGAAAAGAAAAGTTTAATTTGAAAATATTTTATTCATAAAAAAAAAGTTTCATTGTGTGCACCCCCACACATACACACACATTACGTTACGTGGCTTACAGTACGCCACTATTACACACATAATAAATACAAGGTGGTCATAAAATAACTGAGAAGATAATTCCAACGAACCAATGTGACAGCAGCACAAGAGAGAAGAGGTAAATTGTTTTTATTGTAATTAAAAGTTTAAGGTCGCTATTGCTATTTTAAAATTTTGACTGCATTACAGTGAATTATTGCGAATTGTGTCAGTGCATTTTCTCTCTGTGTTGACTTTGGTTCTTTACAATGTTCTTCTGTGCAAATGTTTTACATCCCCAATTTTTGTAATACGTGGATCGTTCCAAAGCTATTTATGATTTTTCAATGCGTTGATCAACTTTTGAATTAAAAAGTGGATGTTGTTATTAGAAAATTTCGAAATTTTCTCATTTAACCGTAGAATCACTGTTGTTTTAAACAATCCCATCTCGAAACATACCTCTGAATAACCATACCAATGACAATGTGCTAGATTGGATCTTGAGTTCGATACGGCCTGGCTCCACCAGTATAGCTATATTATATAGTATACTGTTAAAGTTCTGCATTTAGCAATTATAATTTTCATCAAGCGTCACACAAATAGATTTGATAAAATCCCATTAACTGTTATTTTACGTGTAATAAATACATTGCGTAATACAATAATAAAAAGTATAAGAGCGTTTCAAAAGGTACAACTCTTCCCACTGTTAGCAGCAAAACATTCACCAACCCACATGCAGGTAGGTAAGCAAGACTGTTTTATCTTTTTGACCCCAACGGTGAATGTTAATTATAAAATTAAGTTGCTTATTGCTGAATAAGTATTTAAGCAGTGTATTTTTGTTTTCTACTGAAAAGAAGAAAAAAAATGTGTATATGTATTTCTTGTGTGCATCAAATTTCTTCATTTTTTAGCACTCTAGGATTTTGCCTCCTCTTTAATATTTGAATACTTGTTATGATAATTAACTTTAATGTACACCATTTATTTAAAATATTAACCAGTTCGAATAGAGTTTGTTGAAATATTCTTGAAAATTAAAATTTAAAAACAGTGTATAATTTTATTACTTAAACTATTTTTAATGCAGTTGATTTTAAACTTTGATACTAATAAATTAACTGTTTTACACCACAAATTAAACATGTAATTGTGCTTTTCTTTTTCTCAAACATTTTTCAAATATATGAATGTACTTTTAAGTATTTGAATGAGTGTGCAAAATTTAGCTATTGAATTACCTTTCCATCACAGAATGACAGCATTTTGTAGCTAGCATTTTTTCTTTTGTTTTTGCATGAATAAATAATACAAAACTACATTTGTATAAAGCTATTTCCTAATTCTTTGTTCTTCCTATTTTATACTAACAGTCATTCATTGTATGTTGTTGAATAGAATCCTTTTTAGCGTGAAGTGACTTAAGCGTTGCTCATGACGAACTCCATGGAAAGGTTTTTGGATCAGAAAATGATCAAACAACTTGGGTGGGTTAATCCTTAATATTTTATGTACAATTGCTTGTTTAAGCTGTCTAAACTTACCCTATGATAAGACTTTAGTAATTGTACCTCATGGGTTTTAATTGGAGTGAATTGACAAAAATGCAAATTTAATTTGAAGTTGAGTGTGAAGGGTGTCTAAAAATGTGAAGAGTTAATTTCGCGTAGTCGAAGAGTTTTTACTTTAAAGTAGTTGTACAGCGAAGCTACCCAAAAATTGTACAGTGCGATTTAGGAAATCTTTAAACACTTTACTCTTTTTAACTGAAATATAATTAAGCATATTTTTTTTCAAATGTTCGGTCTTTCATAATTTAGAAGAAGAGTTAAAACATAAGACCCTTTCAGTTATACGCGATTTTAAATCTGCCCTTTAGAACGCGTAAAGTGAGAGGTCACTATATCGTCAATCTAATGGCATGTTCAGTACAAGAAACGAAAATTATTTTATAAAGCGGAAACATTTTAAAAACTAATTTAACCTTCTCATCATATAAAATAAAATAAAAGCGAAACATGCCTTATCCACATTGATTCAGATTTATGAAACTACTTGACTTTAATGTGTCTTAATTTAAACCATTTAAACATTCGGTATGACAAATTTAATGTGCCAGTAGCTGTAGTGCTGCTATCTATCGGGATTACCTATAAACAAACGCAGCTTTGCTTAGTCAAGACAATGAAAGAATTCAACAGTCTAAAACACCCAGAGCCATGGGCGCCGGCAGCATAGGGCAAGGGGGAGGGCAATGGCCCCCCTGGATTTTTGTATGCAGTCCTTGCCTTTGCCCCCCTTGAGTAGTCTTGATATAAGACCTCATACACCAGAAAGCGATTCAGATTAAATAAATACAAGAATTTCAGTTGATAAAAACCACGTAAAAACTCTAATTAGAACATTTTTTTTATTATGAATTTATTAGCATTTTTTCCTGACATAGAAATTCTGTTGCTGCTCTTATTTCGTTAGATAAAAAAAAAGAAAATACACTTCTCGTATCCAAGCCTAAATTTATTTTTCAGTATATTATTATATGTAAGTGTATGCTTTCAAAATTTAAAAAAAAAAAAAAACTTCTTTCTAAAGCACATTTTTTAATATTAGTTGTATTTATTTATGTTTGAATTTTTCAAAATTACTTTAAAAGTTTATCTTTCTCAAGCCTATTGTTTACTTTTAGATATTTATTTACTTTTTTTAACTTTCAAAATTGTAAAAAAAAGAAAAAAAAAGAACGTGTTAAATATATGTATCTATGGTCAAATGTTACTAAGAACAATATTGTGAGCAATTGTAAACCATTGTAAACTAACTGCTTTTATATTGTATAACTATGATGTATTTTACCAATTGTAATCCAAAAATTGTGCTGTAAAAAAAAAAAAAAATGAAAATGAGGGAAACCGCTGCTTGCTGGACCTGAGCCTGGAGCTAGTGTTCAGCAGGACAGTAGGACACTTCAGGAACTAAAACAGGCTTTAAACTAAATAGGTAGGCCGTTCCTGAAGATAGTATCCTATAGTATCCCTTGAGTAGTCTTCCCCCCCCCCCCAGGAAATATTCTGCTGGCGCCCATGCCCAGACCCCTAGGGGGACCCCCAAACAAAGGTTGCTAAAGAGTGCTTTATTGTAGCAGGTAAAATGGTCTTTTATACAAGGGCGGTAGTAGGGTACGCCCCCTCCCCTTTGTACTTTTTTCAAGCTTTGGAGTTCGAAATGGCGCCCCTTCAAAGACGGCGCCCCGATGCGTTTCTTACCTTGATCATAGTTGGGCCGCCCTGCATAAAGCATCTCTTAAGTAGGCCCGGAGCTAAGCTTGAAGTTTCCTTACGTCAAACCTGTCTTCGGTAAGCCATATTTACGATTTTCTGCACATAAAAATTTTGTGTCGTCAGCTGTAATACTGTGATTATAACTTAGTTTTACTTTTCACCGCCTCCCGAGCAATAAAAATGTGGTTTCTTTGGCCCATATAGCTATTTCAAGCGATAATGATCAGTAAAAAATTGGAAGTATTACGTTTAATATAGATATTTACCATCAAACTACTTTGATTAAAGATCTTACTTCCTTTCATTTGCAATATAGAACATTTTCATGGCCTCGTAAAGCATCCATTCTAAGGTAGCAGGCACGTCTTTTGGGGTCCCTCCTATTTATGAAAATCACTGTCAGTTCATGGCAGTTTGTATGGGTCTATTGAGACCCCCCCTCCCTTAAAGAGTGTTTTGATGGACCCCTGACCTCTCCAATCAATTATGAAATTGTCAGTTTTCTAAGCATTTCCTTGCCTTTAGGATACAAAATGATTAGTGTAAAGATTTAAAATTAAAATAAATGCCTACATATAAGCTTGTATGTGACAAATTACTTCTATATGCTTCCGCTCTATATTGTAATACGTCTGTCATTTGTAAGGCTTTAAAATATAATTTTTTCAGCTATTGTATTCGTCTATTCCATAGAAAATGAAAAGAAAAGTTTAATTTGAAAATATTTTATTCATAAAAAAAAAGTTTCATTGTGTGCACCCCCACACATACACACACATTACGTTACGTGGCTTACAGTACGCCACTATTACACACATAATAAATACAAGGTGGTCATAAAATAACTGAGTAGATAATTCCAACGAACCAATGTGACAGCAGCACAAGAGAGAAGAGGTAAATTGTTTTTATTGTAATTAAAAGTTTAAGGTCGCTATTGCTATTTAAAATTTTGACTGCATTACAGTGAATTATTGCGAATTGTGTCAGTGCATTTTCTCTCTGTGTTGACTTTGGTTCTTTACAATGTTCTTCTGTGCAAATGTTTTACATCCCCAATTTTTGTAATACGTGGATCGTTCCAAAGCTATTTATGATTTTTCAATGCGTTGATCAACTTTTGAATTAAAAAGTGGATGTTGTTATTAGAAAATTTCGAAATTTTCTCATTTAACAGTAGAATCACTGTTGTTTTAAACAATTCCATCTCGAAACATACCTCTGAATAATCATACCAATGACAATGTGCTAGATTGGAATCTTGAGTTTGATACGGCCTGGCTCCACCAGTATAGCTATATTATATAGTATACTGTTAAAGTTCTGCATTTACCAATTATAATTTTCATCAAGCGTCACACAAATAGATTTGATAAAATCCCATTAACTGTTATTTTACGTGTAATAAATACATTGCGTAATACAATAATAAAAAGTGTAAGAGCGTTTCAAAAGGTACAACTCTTCCCATTTTTAGCAGCAAAACATTCACCAACCCACATGCAGAGGTAAGCAAAAGACTGTTTTATCTTTTTGACCACAACGGTGAATGTTAATTATAAAATTAAGTTGCTTATTGCTGAATAAGTATTTAAGCAGTGTATTTTTGTTTTCTACTGAAAAGAAGAAAAAAAAATTGTGTATATGTATTTCTTGTGTGCATCAAATTTCTTCATTTTTTAGCACTCTAGGATTTTGCCTCCTCTTTAATATTTGAATACTTGTTATGATAATTAACTTTAATGTACACCATTTATTTAAAATATTAACCAGTTCGAAATGAGTTTGTTGAAATATTCTTGAAAATTAAAATTTAAAAACAGTGTATAATTTCATTACTTAAACTATTTTTAATGCACTTGATTTTAAACTTTGATACTAATAAATTAACTGTTTTACACCACAAATTAAACATGTAATTGTGCTTTTCTTTTTCTCAAACATTTTTCAAATAAATGAATGTATTTTTAAATATTTGAATGAGTGTGCAAAATTTAGCTATTGAATTACCTTTCCATCACAGAATGACAGTATTTTGTAGCTAGGATTTTTTCTTTTGTTTTTGCATGAATAAATAATTCAAAACTACAGGCATTTGTATGAAGCTATTTCCTAATTTTTTGTTCTTCCTATTTTATACTAACAGTCATTCATTGTTGTTTACAGCCTTTTTGTATAATGTTTTGCTCTGGTTAATCAAAACATTGAGTCAAGTTTATTTTTTGTAGATCTCATCATGACTTTTTCATGTGCACGAGTGTCATACACTAATTGTAAGGATTTAACTTACTTAATTTCATAAATAAAAACATTTTTAGAAAAAGCTTTTTGTAGAATTTCTGTGTTTACAATATATTAAGCTAAAAGTCATTAATAACACTTACCTTATGTTTAAAATTAATATCTTTATTAAAATTTCTTAAGTATATAATAAAATCAAAAAATATTATTAAAAATTTATTATTGATTTTACTTACTTTATGTGACTTAAATCTTAACTCAAATTTATTCCGGCTGATGTTGTAATCTCTAAAATATTCTAAAATGGGCTACAAACATCCACTAGTTGAACCTTCTGAATGAAATAATTGCCAGTGTTTTATTAAAAAGAAATTTTATTTTTATAAATGCATGTTCAATAAAAATTTAAATTAAATCCAAATTTACAATAAAATATTTAATTGAAAATTTTTTTCATTATTTTATCATTAATAATTGTTCCTTTGTTTTACTTTCATTCCAATCATCTTGTATTCAATTGCTTTCATTAAAACCAAAATGTAATTTATTAACCACAAACACACCTGAAAAGTAAAAGGAAAAAAAAATGTAAAAAACTTGAAAACTAAATTTGTTTTCTCTTTAATCTTTACTTTTCTTTTTTAAATGATTTTATTTTGTGCCATATTTTGTGCAAAGGAACATTCATATCTCAACTTGAAGGGTTGGTTTAAAGCTTTTGCTTTTACAAACTATTTCGTTGGAATTTTCCTCACATTCTAACTTGATAAAGCCTTGTCTTGCCCATATTTTTTGTGCACTGAGTGGACGAAAATTCTGAAAATTTATACCTAGAAGTCTGAGAATGTCTTATTATATACTCTACAGTGTCTAGGAATCGTATTAATGCACTATAGTGCATAATTTATAAAAATTTTTCCAAAAAGTACCAATTTTCATTCATATTATCAGGTTCACAGAAACCATTTTCTTATTTTTCTGATGTCATTGAAATGGCATGAAGAAAATTTAGCAAAAGACCCTAATTGTGATTATGAATTTGTAGGACCCACAAATTTAAGAAGCCAGCGTGAGCACAGAGTAATAAAAGAATGGTTTTCTGGATGTGTCACTAAAACCGTATAGCCAACCAGAGCAGCCCAATTTGGTTATATGGTAACTCCCCATATATGGAAAAAATTTTGGTTTGGAAGTTCAGGCTTTGGGTTCCAAAAGATATAATGGCTACAAAAACTTACTTTTTTTAAAGGATTTTTCAAAAATTACTTATTCAATTTAAACATTTAAAAATTGTGTAATTTCTTGGAAATATATATACATATGGGGTGTTTCTCGAAATAGATGTTAAAGCGATTTTCTTTTAAACTGTAAGTGATCGAAACATACTTGCAATTAGAAAAGTTTATCAAATTAAGAGTAGCTTTCAGAGATGGCAATTGTTTTACTAGGGCCTGTATACACATCAAAATACGAAGTTTAATTTTCATACGCCCCCCCTTCCTATCAATTTATATTTACAAACAAAACAGTTACTCTATGTCTAAGAAAATTAATTTAAGAACATCCTTTGTCTCTAAGGAAAATAGTTAGCGAGAAAACTTAAGTTAAAATTGATGACTTACACCACGTTACCTACTGCGTTTGTGTCGGTTTTCAGGCGAAAAATATTTTCTTTAGGGGACCCACTATGAGTTGATGAAAGTTAAATAATGATCCCATTGTTGGAAAATGGCAATTAAATATGTTCAAATGTGTGAAATTAACAGGTACAATTTTACCTAAAATGATTGATACTTATGAAATTAACAATAATTTAGTCTTTTAGGAGGTCATCCACTAATTACATTATGCTTCTAGAGAAGGAATTTTAAAATGCAAAAGAGAATGTCAAACTAATGGATAAGGTTACTGTGGCGCAATAACTTTCACTAGAAACTGCCAAACATGCGTTATAGGAAAGTTCTAGCTGAATTAGGATTTGAGGAGTGAACTGTGTCTAACCCGAGTGACTATTAACATAAATTAACATCATTTGTAAAGTAATAACATTTTTCACACTTTTAAGACATCCCCTTAGTGCTTGGCGACAAATGTCAAAATTTTCAAATTGCAATATCTTGGTAACTATTCCACCAAGAAACATGGGATTTTTAAAATTTACCTTTTTAGAGACAGGGCAACATTTTTCTAAATATAAAGGATGGGAAAGGAGGACCGCGTAAAAATAAATTTCGTATTTTAATATGTATACAGCCCCTAGTAAAAAAATTGCCATACCTGAAAGCTATTGTTTATTTGACGAACTTTTCTAATTGAAAGTGTGTTTCTATTACTTACGGTTTAAAAGATAATCGCTTTAACAGCTATTTTGAAACACCCGGTATAATGTTTCTATAAAAGTTAACTATTATCTTCATGCAATGAATGAAGGCACTCAGCTAGTAGGAAAATAAAAAAATTGCAAGTCTTACCATATTCTTTTCCCAGTGACAAAGAAAAATTTTCATTTTCATCTTACAAATAATTATTTGAATTGGACAAATTGAATTTCTTAATACTAGTCTAAATTTTAGTTATGCTTTCTTTATGCGATATCTCTTCTGATGGATTTCTAATTTGCCTTCTTTTTCTGACTTCATTTCTTACTTTATAATTTACTCTGAAATTGAAAATGACAGAAAAGATTATCTCCTACTCTTGCACACCTTCATTTGTGTCACCTCGGTAATGGTTGACTTGATGTGGCGTCATAGATTTTGTTTTAATTTTAGAATTTTCTTTTGATTGTGAAAAAGGTGCAGGTGGGCCATATTTTATGCTTTTTATTGGAATTTTACTGGGTGTTTTTTTGTGCATGGCTACTTCATCAGTTTTCTTAAAGTTACTTGATGGCTGCTGTGTTCGAGTCAACAATTTAATGCCTTTTTCTTCTATTCTCTTCGACACTGTATCATGAGAATTTGTTTTAATCAGTTTTTCTTGTTCCTTGACTGTCCCAAGACCACTTACTTGTGAATGATTACTTTCAGATAAATTAGAATTAGTTCGAATTTCTGTTTGTCGAATTTTCTTATCTGTTTTAGAAGTTTTGTTTATGGAATGTTTAGACATGGAATACACAGATTTTAGCTGTTTAGTTTCACCAACATTTGATGCAACAGAATAGTTTTCTTGATCATTTTTCTCAGAGCCAGTTGTTTTGGACAGTAACTTATCTTTCAGTTGAGAATTAGATTTTTTGTTTACATCACACTTTGAATTTGACGATTCACTGTTTCTGCTATCTTTGAGATTTTTTGTTTTGTTTGCTGGACGACTATTCTTGTAGGATCTGTAGGGCTTGCGAGGAATGTTTTCTTCAGTTTTCTTAATGTTATTAGAATCAACATCGTTAGTTTTACTGTGAGTGTGATCTTCTGCAAATTTTTTTTCGATGTCATCTTTTGATTCAGAAGGATCTGTTTTTGTATCAGAATTTAGTTTCAGACTGTCCTCACGACTTTTCGATGAACTTCTGGAAGAATATTGAAATTTACTATCAGTTTTAGATGAGGATCCTGCCAAGGATTTTTCCGAAAAGTAATACCTGTCTTTGAAAGAGCTGTGTCCATATGAAAAATGTCTCGCAGTTGTCAGTAGTTTGCGACTTTCTCGCCAACATTGAAATCGATAGAGAAAAGACGTTTGGAATGCTGCAGGAGGATATAGTGCTTCTTTCACAAGCACATCCCGTACAATATAAAACATGCATGATACTCTGTCGTACTGATATGCATTTAGATGCTTTTCTATTCGGGAGACTGATGTGTTCAACTTATCTGCTAAGTATTGAATAATCTGTTATAACAAAAAATCAAAATTAATTTACTTCTGTTTTAAAAATATCACTGCTCAAAAGTAATTAATCAGCACTATCAAATTTGTGATAAATAATTGATAAGATTATCAATGTATTAAAAATATTAGTAAGTTTAATCATACAAAATTACTGTCATTTAAACATATAAATTAAAATAAATCCAATTTTTTATTAATAAAAGCTATTACCAGTAAAATTTGTTCCCAATCGTCATTAGTTTTATGGATATAGGACCATTAGACATATATATTCACAAAACTAAGCCGTTCCTTTAGAATTATCCAGCTGAGTCACACGATTTTTTTTTTTAATGAGATACTTGTGTGTCCAGTTTTAGTATCTCTGTTCATATCAATAATAACTTTTACTATTAACAAATTTATAAAAATAATTTGAGCTTTCATAAACACTTATTGTTAAAAAGTTAGCATTACTATAAAATAATGTTTACGAGTTGTTTTAAAGCTAATACGGTAGTTACAGTGGTGTAATCTTTGTGAAAAAACTGGATGGACGCTCATTTTTAGGAATTTAACTTATGTCAACCATAGTTATGTCATTATTGCTTAAGACAGGAAAATTACTTTTCTATCTAGCACCGTCAACAACTCTAAAGTCAAAATGACTGTGATTTTTTTTTTCTACTATGCCATTTGCTGAGTTTTTAACCCCCTTTTCAACTAGCTGTGAAAGCACTTTTTGAACGGGAATACTTTTGATTAAATGACATGCGTATTCTATTTCTACGATATAGTTTTACATTCTAGAGCAGTGGTTCCCAGCTCAACTTTTCCTCTTCCAATTTATAAGACGGATCACCAGAAAGAATTCTTTCCGGATGGAGGGGAATAGAAACTGAAACAAAATACAAAATTTTTTTTACAGATGTAATATAAATTATTAGAAAAATTTAAAAAAAAAAGCGCTGAAAATTTGTGACAGAAGAAGTGAGTGTAATTTTTGACAGAAGAAGTGAGTGTAATGTTATTTACACTCGCTCAATGATGCTGATAATAGTTAATTAACCATGTTTACACTAGCAGCCGAAGACAAAAGCTTGTCTGAGATGTTACAATATTTTACCGAATTCTATTTAATACTGTGCCCGCCCGTATTTTGCCTATTTTGCAAGAGTTATGTTTTTTTTTTCTAAAAAAGACCGTAAACAATTCCGCTTTTTGCTTTTTTACTTCATGAAATTGTGAAAATAATAATTATTTTTTAAACACTTAAACACTCGCTCGCTCAGTGGACCATTTAGAACTTGTTCGTGGACCACCAGTTGGGAACCACTAATTTCAATTCAACGGCTACAAATTGGCAGCAAAATTTTATTACGAGCCCCATAGGCGTAACTTACTAAGGGAAAGAAGGGGCAATTACCACTTTGAAATTCAAGAAAAGTTAGACACCTATTTCAAAATGATATTTCTTAAAATAGGAAACATTTTGCCCTCCCCCCCCCTCCATGTTACATGCCAGTTTATGCCAATGACTAGGCTTTTCCAAAGTTTCAATGTGGAAATCTTAACTCCACTGGTGCTCTGTACATTATGAAACAAGCACATTTCATTAATCCTCTCAGACCCAGGGTGCGAATTGAACATTTTCTCCAGGGAGGGGGGGGGCATAGAAAGGAAACATTCTCAGGAGGGAACATTGGAAAAGGAAAAAAGGAGGGAAGGTGAAAATCACGTATGGGATACCCCCGGCCTGCGGGCCAGATGTGGCCCGCAAAGACTTTTCGTCTGGCCCGTGTAACATATCAAAACCCCATATAACCATTTGAAATCCCATACAAATCCCAATTATACGGCCCATGATTCCGTTCGCATTCTAAAGTTTGGCTAACATCCTTAAATTTGTCCCGCAACTTCTCAAAGGTTACCCATACTTGGTGCAAATAATGCCCCATTCACATAATATATTAGGTATTACATGACAAATGTAGTCGCCAACATGTCTGGGAAGTGACTTAAATTCAAACAAAAGTCAATCCCCGATTTTCTATGCCCATACATGCCTGCCTATGTCTATTCTAAGTCTACCCTCGAATTCGGCTCGCGGCAGAGCAGTGCTTATTCGTTCTTTCGCAGTCTTCCTTTAAAACCTGACCCTAATTACAGAATGAGAAGTGTCATCACGTATGTGCATATTTAGTTCAAATAACTTGCTGCTTTGCCCAGTAAACAAAGAATTTCTATTCTCAATACTTAAAATCGTTAGGTACTGCTGAACTTGTAGGAACAAGATTTAATTTAGCATTTTTCTAGCAGGGGAAAAATAGTATCCCTGGCAGGGATCAATTAATAGTTCTCTCGGCAGGGATATTACATTCTTCAGCCGTGGGCGATCCCCGTCAATTCGCACCCTGCTCAGACCTGAATAAATAATTTGTCTTTTAATTAAATATTTTTTTTTTGATAATAGAAATTAAATTTACAATAAATAAAGAAAATTTTATTATTAAATTTTCGTGGAAAATTGTTTTTTCTTTATGTGCACAAATTAAGGCATACTGTACGATAGTTATAGGTTATTTATTTTGTCTTTAGTTTTGGATGCAGGGTCTGAAAGGGTTAAAAATTAATATCTGAACTACTGCACAGAAGTCTATATTAACGCAAAAGACGATCCGGCTCCTAGTACGATAACTGCATAGTGCATACAAGTGCCTGATGGGCCACTTTCCTTATAAAAGCATTATTTCAACATATTCAAAGAGTGACAGGAAACAGTACAGCCTGAGTAAAAATTTTAAGGCCAGTAAAAAATTTTGAGAAAATGGAAAAGTCTTAAACTGGGGATTAAAATATCATTTGATGGATAATTATTAACTTTAAATACAAGTAAAAAAACTCAGCAAAAATTCATTTGTAAATATTTTATCACCAGAAAATATTATAGAACACGCAGATCAATATTTAAGCCTGAGTAAAAACTTAAAGCCAGCATAGAAAATAGCATATAAAACAGAAAAAATCGGATGTGGACGACACATGACTTCCTTGCACGTCTATTAAATCAAAAATATTTTCGGCTCACTTCGGCATACGTACGTTGCCAAATTGGTGCTTGTAGAATATTCATTTTTCTTTTCTTAAATCATGTTAATAGTACTTCATCCGTCTGGTCTATCTAAATTCCTTTTTTTAATCAGAAAAAAATATTTTTATCCAATGGTTATCACAGGTCATTACTTGCTGTCTGAAGTTCAAACGATCTATTTTGCGCTTCTGCAGCAACTGAGGCTTAGCCAATTTTGCTGTATAAATATAATTTCCAGACCTTCTAGTTGTGTTACACACAGTTTTTTGACAAACATTTAAACCCGTCGCCGGAATAAGTTTCCAGGTTGAGTCCTTTCCAGTAGCAAGTCTGCAAACTCTTCTTTCATCACGCGAAGACTAAGCTTTCGGTCTTCCCCCTGTATTCTTTTTGCCATAATTGTCTTTCAAATTAAAAAAAAATTGTTGACTAAAGTCTGATCTTCCTATCTTTATTGCAACAGTACAGCTACTCATTTCCGTTTGAAGAAAGAGCTCCAATCTGCCCTCTCATGATCAGTTAACTTGGTACCTTTCGCCATCTTCACAAAGAGCTCGAACACTTTGAAGAAATGTATGACAAATTTGAAAATTTAAGAGTTGTCACAATCTAAGCAATTTCAGTAATATTTACGCCAGCATATGTATGTTTATTTTTGAAAAAATATTGGTGGCCTTAAGTTTTAAGTTTTTACTCAAGCTGACCGTTTTTGTATATGCGACTTTTTCTGATAATTATACAATTTATAAATTCTGTTTGTGTTTGTTGCGTTAGTAACAACGAACTTTAACAATTAATCCTACTAATATTATAAATGTCAATGTTTGTATGTATGTTGGTTACTCTTTCGCGCTGAAACGGTTTGACGGATTTGGATGAAATCTATATAAATAAAACGAACTGTAAAGTGTCAGTTATGTGGCTGGTTAGTTAGTTAGTTTGTCTGTGTCTCGCGTAGCTAAGAGAAGGGTGATCGTAGACCTACCAAATTTTGTATGGAAATTCTCCAGGACGGGTACCGACATACCTCGAAGCTATTTTTTCGAAATTTGAATTATTTAAGGGGATATCGATATAAAACGTGTAAAAGGCTAATTTTTTATTTCCGTCATTTCGCAATTGTAACCCCGCAGTGGAAAAAGTGAGAATAAATCATATCTAGGTTGCCATATTTGGCAAGTTTATTAAATGATTCAGACTCCTCAAGTAAAAATAAAAGAATGATGACTTTTTTTTTTTAGATTATTTGTAAGGTTATTTTTTAATTAAAACATCGTGTGCATGGGAAATCAGAGCAGGAATTAAATGTTTTACACTTGAAAGAAAAATAGGATTTGGAAATTTTAAGAGATTAAAACGTGCAACTTTTTAATTTGGCGAAAAATAAAATGGTTCATATGCGATTTTGAGATGTCATTATAGCTCTTGGCGCAATATATCGTCATTTTATCGTCTGATACTTGGATTATGAATATACCTGAATAAGTTTTTAAACTCCCATTGAGATCGAATTGTGCATTTTTCTGCGCAGCTCTTCCCCCATATATTTCTAATGTATTACATCCAGAAAAAGGATGTTAGAAATATCAATTTTAATTTTGTTTAATCACCCTCATGAATAATGATATACTTTCCAACTTAATGGAATAAAGAAAGGAAATAGGGAAGACCTATGGATTATGGTACGCTTTTACTATATAGCTTTTAATATATAATTGCATCCAGTCTTTTGATGGTCTAATAGAAATTGTTGGAGTAACCACAAAGAAAGGCGCCTCGAAAACTCGCCATTTCAGCATCTATTAGGAATCTCGTCAAACTGGGCACCACTTCTGCATTTTAGCCTCACTAAGATATTATACCAACAGCGATCGATGCAGGCAAAATTTAGGCCGTTTTTCGGCCCCTTCACAAAATTCAATCGATTAAAACGGTCCCTTCACAAAATTATAATCGATTAAAGCAACCCTTTTTGGGCATTTTACCGTACATTTTAATTTATTTTGTCAATTATTTTAAGAAAAAGGTGAATTTTACAAAAATTGGTATGAAAATTCACAAAAATAGGTGTTGAAATTCTCAAAAATAGTTATTGAAATTCACAAAAATAAACAGTTTTCACGAAAATGGAACCCTAGAAAAAATTCCTGGATCGACCCCCGACCAAGATTACAAAGAAGATCACCTGTTGATCTGATTTGCGAAAAGTTGCCACACTCTGAGCTACTATCACTTACTTGGCTAAGAAAGAAACTAAAATAAGAATCAACCCATTTAATGTATTCATACTGATTTACTGAATCCCTATTTTATTGATAAAATGAATTTTTGTAAAAAGAACTTCAGTATTTTATCTGGCAATTTTTTAAAAAGCTCCAGTGAGTTAAGTAATAATCAACCAATACGTTTAATGACAAAGTACTGTTAAAAGAAAAAACAAAAACATTATATTAGTTGAAATGAGTTCAATGACTCTTGGCCACCATTGATTACTACTTTAAGTCCCTGCTTGATGCGACATAAAAAAAGCGCCAGCTTAGAGTGTTTCTGAATCCTAATATTGGCTCATCACATAATACAAGTATTATTACATGAACACAGATTACCTAGGTTGCATAGGCGCCCGCCGTTGGGATTTTTTTATAAGGGTGGGCAAAATGCCACGGCATATTGAAAACTATTATGAACCCTGTCGATACCCACCCGCACCGCCCGCTCGTCACGTGACATGTATGAATGCTTCAATTAAGGGTTGCCTTTGCTGCATCCACTTATTTCTTTTCCATGTTTAGAACCCCTTAAAAAGTCCTCCGCCCAAGGCATCTCCTTAGATAGCCTCCATGTAGCTTAGCCAAAACCTATCTAAATTAAGGATGGTTATTGGAGTTCATAATCCATGTCATCTTAAAAAATATTGTCAAATGGTGATCTGCTTATTAAAATACTTCGTCATGAAACTTCTTTTGAAGATCATTTCTTTTGGGGGGTAACCGTTTCTTCAAATGAATATCTTTTGTTATCCAGTGATGAGAAAGGGCATCTTCTATTCGTATTCGTCTAAACTGATCGGGTTGCAGCAAATCATGAAGTAAATTCCAGCAGTCTAAAAAATTGAAGAAAAAAATACACAATCACTATCGAAAGGTGTGCTATTTATTTTTTCTTTTACTGCAGTCACACGTATTGTTTTTATTTGGTTGTTGTTTTGTTAGTTTTGTTTTTCAGATGCAAATTAATCCATTCTTACTGATAAAGATAGCATAAAGCAACATCAGCTGTATCAAACTGCATGTACCTTGTGTTTTACAGAGACCTGGGACTTTTTTCTTAAGAAAGTTTAACTTATTAGAGTATGATGCAAGCAGAAAAAGAAGGTCGTATAAAATACTATACCATTTATCCTATAATTAAATAACAGGTAAGCTACAAAATTTATGGGCCAAAAGCCATGGTAGTATGCGTGTTTTCATGTTGCTCTCGTATTGCAATAAAATGTTTTTTTTTTTAAATGCCTGGTGGTTAGAAGTGATGCCTTTTGAATACGTTGCAAAATGTAAAATCATAAAAATATCTGGCGAAAATGAACGGTGTTAAAGTGAAATAACTGCAGCAGCATTAGACTTAAGATTTCAGAAGTTGTTACAACATTTAAGACTTTTCGCTATCACTCGTAAATGTCAAGAGAATATAATAAATATTTCTCTCTTCTCGTGAAAAGCATGAAAAAAAGAATGAAGATCAGTCAGTGGCATCTAAGCAGACACTTTTGTGCCAACTGACGCCAGCCTCAATTTCTCTTCTGATCAATGACTTAGATCTTATTTCTGATTTCTTGGTGGAGAAGTTTAAATTTTGATAGAGGGTTCGTTCAGTCTGCCACTTTCCGGTAAATCTCGAGTAAAACCCCAGCTACTCGTGTTTTCTCTGTGAGATTGACATTGTGGACTGTGTTGGGTAATTAATAGGGAAAAAAACATGGTGGTACATATTTACTAACCAGCGTAGCCAATGGGAAATGGGAACAAATGACAACAACATGTAACGGTCACGCGATCTATCTCCCCAACTTCCCAAGGAAAATCTTTGGGAATTGGAAAAAACTCGAGCTACTCAGCTTGGCAGTGCGGACTGGACACCTTGTTTATCTCCTCGAGTAGCTCAAGTAGGGCATCGGGAGCGGCTTGAGTTTTTCCCGAGTAACTCGAGTTACTCATAAGTGGTAGTCTGAACGTACCCATAGAATGATAAAAATGAATGAGATTTGCACTGACTTCCCTTAGAAATATTATTAGTAAAATAGTTTATTTTTCAGCAGACGTTCATTTATTTATATGTTTTTTAGGGTATTTATCGTCTGTTGTTCTGACTTTTATTGGTTTGAAATTATTTTTGGCTTGTTTTCGACAGACCAATCGATATTTTTATCAATTCGACAAAATACCCAGAGTAGAGAGATTTCGGAAGAGATCATCAATGTTTTGGATTTAGAAAAAGACAAGCATCCAAAGAGACATCCAAGATTGTAGAGATCTTTAAAAAATGTTCACAATTTTGCATAATGATAACAAGTAGTCTAATAAGAAAAGATCTAGTCTACAAAAAATTACATACATGCACGATTACAGAGTCACTCAAGCTATCAAGCATGACATCTAAAAAAATTATTTCATTTCGAAAACTTGCATCCGAATTTGGAGTGTCTAAAAATACCATTCAGTGAAGAAAACTGGAATCTAAGCGAAAAACTTTCAAGAAATTTTTTTAGAAACCATGCTAAAAAATACACCACAAAACTGTACTTAAATGTACAGTTTTGTTGTTCAGCTTAAACTATGGTTATACTTAAACGTACAGGACAAAGAAAATGATGTCTTATGAATTATGGTGGTAAATGGCTGTCAATAATATGTATAGTGACGTGCCGAGAAAAAGGGGAACTTGGATAGACTAGATGGATATAAATTTTACTGGTATGATTTAAGAAGAGAATCAAGAAGTTTTTTTAGTAGACAGCAAGGTGGAGGATCTCTAATGACTTGGGGTCTTTCGGATTTAATGGACAAATATTTCTGGCAATTCGTAGCGAGAAAATGAACTCCCAGGACTATCAGCAAATCTTAGAAGACCATTTTATTCCACTGTAGAATTCGTTGGGAGGACCACACTGTGTATTTCAAAAAGACAGGGTTCCTATTCATGTGTCTAACACGACAAGCACGTAATTTAATGTGAATAATATTGTTATGAGTTTTTGGGGTAACTCGCTGTTCTGGGGGTTTTAAATTGTTCAAAATTCGTATTCTACGCGACAAATAGTTAAATTTTGCTTTTGCTGTATCAAAATCGGTCAACTAGGACACGAGATATGTAGTTTTGGGTTTCCGTATTGGTTTGTATAGCATTTTCCAGAAATCTCACGAAATAATGGTCCTAGGTCTTCGGTAACCTCACTTTAGGCAACTTATTTTTGGAGCCAAATTGTCGATATTTCGCGAAAAATCGCTAAACTTGGCAGCATGTTGGTCATTTGGCGCGATTTATCCAATGGGGCTTGTAAGTTTTTCTGCATTAACATGCATAATAGCCTAATAGTTCTCTTCTATGACGTAATAAAAATTCCCGCGTTATGTGGAATCTTCGAAAGATACATTCTTCTTGAAGCTCCCTGTAGCTTCTGTGACACCTATGGGTCATTCCATGTCAGATGAACCAGGCCATGACACCATCCGTCACAGATTTTGATGAAATTTGGTCAGTGGCGCACACAGGATTTTCTCTTGGAGGGGGTCCAGCCTATAAAGCAGTGACACCAACCACCCGAAAAAATATGGAACATTTTTTTTCCTCTCGTGACCACCTTTTATAAAGATTCCTCGCACTTGAATTGCGTTTTTATTTACTTATCTAAGCAGCTAAAATAAAAATATAAGTCTGATAATATATTAAAATGTCAAAACTGCACGAAGATATAACAAAGCTAAGTTGATAACTCCTTTGGGTGGGGTCCAGACCCCTGGACCCCTCCCTTGTGTGGCCACTGAATTTGGTACATGTGTACAATTTTTAATGCTGATTACAAATGTATCAATTATATTGAGATTAAATAAGGGATTCAAAAGTTATGAGCTTTCAAAGTTCAGATGAGATGCCCTGTCGGGCGCCATCTTGAATGACACTCAGAGCCGGCCTTCAATCTGAAGAGGCCCGGTTGCAAGCATTTTTTGGGCCCCCCCCCCCCAAAAAAAAAAATACCAAGCGATGAAAATGCATGAATGAGTTGTTGTACATTTATATACAGAACGTTAAACATAACACACATACATAAACTAAAATCCCTTTAATGAGATTTTAATGGTTGTGATGATATCGGATTTAAAGTTCGAAATACAATCAAGCGGCTTCGAATGTGCTAGTAAAATCTGTGGGGTAGTATGTCATTCGTTTTTTAAGCTTGCTGTTAAAAGAGGGAGAATGGCCTTTCTCAAAGGGTAGTATTGAGAGTTGCGAGAAAGTGTGAATCTATCCGCTCTAGAGCATCTCTGAAAATGATGTTAATAGCTTCAAAATAGTCAATGAAGCTACGATATATATATATAATAACTTTTTAATGATCCATTATTAAATAAATGATCTTTTGACAGACATGATATTTTATAGTAAAGAAAAAGAAAAAAACATATTCAAAAAGCAGGGGAGGGAAGAGAAACAGAGAGCTTATATGCTAAAGCTTTTCTAAACAATTTAACATAGAATCAACAATTATATTTTTTCTCCCAAATTAATCAAAATATACCGGGTGTTTCAAAATAGATGTTACAGCGATTATATTTTAAACCTTAAGTGATAGAAACATACTTTCAATGAGAAAAGCTAGTCAAATGACTAGTAGATTTCAGATATGTCAATTTTTTTACTGGGGGCTGTATATATTTTAAAATACGAAATTTAATTTTTATCCGATCCCTCCTTTCCTATCACTTAGAAAAATGTTGCCCTTTGTCTAAGAAAATTAATGAAAAACGTCCCGTGTCTCTTAAATAAAATAGTTAGCGAGAAAATCAGTTTTGAAAATGATGATTTACACCACCACTTTGCCTACTGTGTTGGCGTCCGTTTTCAGGCGAAAAAATCTTTACTTTAGGGGACCCACTATGAGTTGATAAAAGATAAATAAGATCCCATTGTTGGTAAAAGCAATTAAACGCGTTTAAATATGTGAAATCAATAGGTACAGTTTTACCTAAAATGATCGGTACTGCTTTATGAAATTAGCGATAATTTAGTCTTTTAGGGGGGGTCATCCACTCATTACATCACGCTCCTGGAGAAAGGTTCTTAATAGAAAGATAGAGAATGATAAAATAATTGCGTAGGTTACTGTGGTGTGGTAACTTTCACTGAAAACTTCCAAACATTCTTTATCGGAAAAGTCTACTATCTAAATTAGGATTTGAGGAGTCAACTGTGTCTATCGAGTGACTATTAACATCAGTAACTACAAGTTAAATACAGTCTCATTAAAAAGCTTCTAATAATTTTGTCCTCTGCATGCATTTAAATTGCGCGAAAACTATTTAGCTTCTTAATGAAGATGAAATTTAACAAAGATAAGGAGAAAAGGAAAGAGAAAACGGTACCTGGACTCAAATCCTCCATAAGTTCCCAATTTTCTTGCATTAGTCCTTTTGATATTCTTTGTACGAAACGTTGTCTCAATTGCATGCTCTGAACTGATTCAAACTGTTCTCGACTGTAAATAAAGGGCATTTTCCCCACGACCATTGCATATAAAACTACACCCCTGAAACAGGATAAAATATGAGGTAGTTGTATAGTGATTCTGTTGCAGAAAGATTCATTATATCGACTGCATTGATTATGAGAGATTTCACAAATAAAATTATCATATACCAAGTTCGTTCAAGGATGCTGTTTTTATAATCTCTCATTTTAATTCTCAGTACAGAAATACCAAATGTTACTTATGTGAAATACGTTTTATAACTTTAATAGTTCCAGTAAAAGCATACTTTCTCAATCATGCGCATAATACTAGGTGTCCCAAAAAGGTATTTAGACACATTAAGTCTTTATCTATTAGAGCAAAGTTATTAGAGTTCATTCTTACATTACAAGTGGGCAATGTAAACTGAAAAATGTTCAGAATAAGGTAGATTTGTTTGTTCGTTTGAGTCTACACTAGGGATCTAGGTCGAGAGGGGGGGGGGACTTTATAAGGGAGCCTAACCTGTATTTACGTTCAGTTTGGTAGAAAAACAAGGAAAACTCGGAACGGGGCTAGGTCGACGGACACAACCCGAGTTTGAACCAAGCACCTCCAGTCTCGCAATCGAGAGCTCTTTGAGTTCGGCCACTGGTGGGGCCAAAATAAGATAGAATAAGGGACTGTGTTAAGAAAAACAAATTCCTCTTTTTTTTAAAGTTACGCTTTTTAAATTTTATACGATCCCCGTACAAAAAAAAAACCCAATGAGTAAAATGTACCCCCATACATTAATGTGGTAACGTACGAAATTCAGCCTTTCATCGTAATATGTCTCAGAGATATCTTTAAACAAAGATGATCGAAGGCTATACATGAATTTGAATGTGAACGTTTAGTTCTAGAGTGCAAAAAATTATTTTCTTTCGTAATTTCTGCACGATTCTTGGAACGCGATCATCGGACGTGATTTTTTTCTCCTCCGACAGCTATTGAAAAATGGCTTAAGTCATAGCATGTATTTATCTTCATTTCTCTAATACTTTTTAAGATATAATTATCGAATTTTGTATATCTCCTCAAGGCAGCCCCCACCACTTAGTTACGCTCCTAATCCTGTTTTGGCTAATTAGTCAATGATTGTCATCCGGTCAAGATGCTAAATGGCAACGCCGCCATCACTTTTTCCCTGCACATCCCTTGTTGTAGTGGTGTAAACATTATTGGCTCCCGAGGCGTCACTATCTTGTTTGTTAAAGCATCTTAACCTGGGAGGACTGGCCCTAAAATTTTGATGTGGAAAGCGATAACAGTTTTTACCCTGCAGAATGATTAATAAAACATTTGCTGCTTGCCTAGTGCCGCCTTCTCTGTTTGCAGCCCTAGGCCGTTGACTAGTTTGCCTGTATGGTCTGGCCGGCCCTGACAGTATTTCAAAATGTAACTTCAGAAATAACCGATAAGCACACTGCTAACAGGGCCGGCCCTTGCAGTTGCGGGGCTCTGGGCAAATCTTAAGCGCGGGGCTCTTACTCCGCGTCTGGGATACACAGTCTGCATGACGCCAGCTCGGAAGTTGCTCGCGAGTCGTGCCTATCCACTAAATTTCAGTAGTAAAATTGGAAACAAATAAAGAAAAAAAGATAACGCTTTTAGAAGTTAAATATTTGCGCGTTAAAAGTTTTAAAATATTTGTCAATTTAAAACAAAGACAAGATTACTTTTCTTACATTTTTAAAAATATTTTGAGTGTGGTATCACGATTTGAGCCAAGAAAAAGCAGCTTATATTCATTGTTGAATATGAGAGCAAAAGAGCACACATACAATTTTAAGTTTTAAAAATATGTAATGCTTAATATATTGCCAAATAGTTAATAGTTATATTTCCCTGAAAACTGTAATTGCGGGAGCGGAGCCCTGGGCAGTTGCCCCGCTTGCCCCTGCCGAAGGCCGGGCAAGTGGGACAGTGCTATGAGACACTAACAACGTTGCAAAACCACAATTTATAACTGAGTGACTGAACTAACCTACCTTCCTCTTCACAGCCTCTACGAGTTTTTTTTTCTAAAGTTCGCGCTACTGATCTCTCGTACTTTTTTATACCTTTCCCTGCAATTTAATCGCGCAAATTCTACTGCCATGCTGGAAAACAAACCATACAGACTCCATAATTAAAATCGCGCCCAATGTCACCAAAATATCACTAAAAATAATTTCCCAAAACTGAGCCCAGCGTGGCACGGTTATTTTGTTTTGTTGTTACTCATTTCGGCGTGCGAAACTCATAAATCTTACTTCCAAAATGTTTTAAAGTTAGAGCAATGTGAAACCATAATTATGCTTCGTAAAAACAACGTAAATTAGTGGTTTTAATATTAATCTTTCAGGTGGCAAGGAGGGGGAGAGAAATCGGCAATTCTTAAGATATTAAATTGCTTACAAACTCCACAAATCTACAGCCGTTCCGTAACTTGCCGATCTAAATAATTCAGGAGCAGCATATTCGACAGATCCACAGTGCGTTCTTAGTTCAAAAGATGGGAAATACGAGTTACTTAATCCAAAATCTAAATAAATAGAAAAATAAATGTATATATATATGAAGTAATGAATGGCTTTGTGAATTTTTGTTTACAAACGTGCACTGTTTGCCGGCACATTTCATGAAAAAATAATCTGGCGGGTATGATCTCCGGGATAATACGTAAGTACCATTTGTAGTAACCCTAACCTAAACAAATTTTATGACAAATACTGTTAAAACAAACAAACATGGTTTCCGTTGAAATAAATCCAATAACTTGGCCGAGACTGCACTAAGTATAAAGAACAGTAAGGTATGGGGCGAAGCTGGCCGCCTTGGCGGCTAGTCTCTACTTATTGCATAAGACTAGCCGCCTCCGGCGATCAGTTGGTTCGCCATCTTAATAAACCTTGTTCGGAGAGAATCCTGTTCCTCACCGGCTTCATTGGCACTGATATCTCTCAGATTCTGAATGGAATTTAAAATTAAGATGGTTACAAACAGGAGCGGCCATACAGGAAATGTCGCTCCCTGCTAATATAAAAAAGACGCCCCCTTTTATGCTCTACTTAGTTATTCGAAATGAAGCCCTTTCGAAGCCGGCGACCAGATGCGATGCTTACTGTGTCGGGCCGCCTCTGGTTACAAAAATAAGATGGTTAAATGTTAAAAACCTACAAAAAGGAACAAATTATTTTCGTCCTATATTAATTCTGAAGAGCTTCTGGATATATTGGCCTTTACCAAAAAACGGAAAGGAAAAAAAAAAGTAAGAAAATCTGAAACAATTTCAGATTTTAAATGCGCACTAAAGTTCCATATATTAAAAGAGTATTGTAATCCATGGGTCTTCCCTATTTTCGTTCCTTATTTCATTAAGTTGGAAAGTATATCATTATTCATGAGTGTGATCAAACAAAATTAAAACTGATATTTCTAACATCCTTTTTCTGGATGTAATACATTTGGAATAGAAGGAGGAAATGCGCAATTCCAACTGAATGAAAATTTCCAAAACTTATTCTCAGGTGTACTCATAACCCAAGTGAGATTAAAAGTTTTACGGTGCTAAATACGCCAATCTTACAAAACTATGCATAAATTAAATATGTATAGAGAGTTTCCTTGATAGCAACCATTATGTGAAATAAATGTTTATGGTAATGCGTAAATTACAAAGAATCATCATAGAATAAAAAGGTCCTAATTGTGCCTAATAATCTAAGCTGTTTCTTTAAATTGAGCATTAAAGAGTGAGAAGCGAAGATAGATAGTATTAATATCCGTAATAGGTAGTATTAGTAAATTTGTAAAGATAATACGAATAAATCACGATATACCACGTTAATAAATATTTCATGAAATTAAAAGTGTTCTGCTCATCCTTTTCCGACGGTTCTTTTACAAGTAACTAAACGAAAAGTATTCTAATTTGAGTTAATGTAACCCACAGTAATTTCAATAGAGGAGGTTACTTGAACTTTTTTTTAAATGAAATTCTGTTTTACCACATGTAGTTATGAGCATATTTTAAAATATTCGCTTCTTCCCGTATGAAGAGCGGGTGCGCAGTTATTTAAAATTAGAAAATCTCCATTTCACGTATAGTCTGAGGTATTTAACGCTAAAACGTGAACCTTAAAAAAAAAAATCTGGAGTGACTCCACTCGACTTTCCGAACACTTACGATTAAGATCATTACCAAGCATTTAAATAAATTTTAATCGATGAATAATTCAAATATATATACCAAAATGAAGCTCAATCGAATGTATCGTTTAAACGCTAGCGCACTTTCAAGAATTTCTCCCCATAGGCTATAATGTAAAAGGAATTTTTGGCGTAGCCCTGTAGAAAAACTATAAGTCCTATACACATCAAAATCGATACCGGTCTTACGATGGTTGTTTATAACATGTACACCCAATTTGAGCTCAAGCGAATGTACCGTTTAAACGCTAGCGCACTTTCCAGAATATTCCCCCATAGGCCATAATGGAAAAGAAATCTTTGTCGTAGCCCTGTAGAAAAACTATAAGTCCTATACACACCAAAATCAATACCGGTCTTGCGACGGTGGTTTATAACATATATACCCAATTTGAGCTCAATCGCATGCCCCGTTCAGGAGCTATCGTGTTCACTCACATACACACAAACACACATGCACACACACACACATACACACATACATACATACATCTCGTAAAAATAACATAAATGAATTCAGAAGCCCTCTAAACATGTAAGTACACCAAAATCTCGAATTCGAATTTTTTCATGATTACAATACTTTCCTTACATGGCACATGTTCGGAAAGTAAAAATTATAGCTTTTTATTAGTTTGGAATGCGCATGGGATATTTTAAATAAAAAAATCTGGAGTGACTCCACTCGACTTTCCGAACACTTACGATTAAGATCATTACCAAGCACTTAAATAAATTTTAATCGATGAATAATTCAAACATATATACCAAATTGAAACTCAATCGAATGCACCGTTTAAACGCTTGCGCACTTTCAAGAATTTCTCCCATATGCCATTATGCCATAACATAAAAGAAAGTTTTGTCGTAGCCCTGTAGGAGAACTATAAGTCCTATACTCACCAAAATCAATACCGGTCTTAGGATGGTGGTTTATAGCATGTATACCGAATTTGAGCTCAATCGAATGTATCGTTTAAACGCAAGCGCACTTTCAAGAAATTCCCCCCATAGGCCATAATGTAAAAGAAATCTTTGTCGTAGCCCTGTAGAAAAACTATAAGTCCTATACACACCAAAATCAATACCGGTCTTTCAACGGTGGTTTATAACATGTATACCCAATTTGAGCTCAATCGAATCTACCGTTTAAACGCTAGCGCACTTTCAAGAAATTCCCCCCATAGGCCATAATGTAAAAGAAATCTTTGTCGTAGCCCTGTAGAAAAACTATAAGTCCTATACACACAAAAATCAATACCGGTCTTGCGACGGTGGTTTATGACATATATATCCAATTTGAGCTCAATCGAATGCTCCGTTCAGGAGCTATCGTGTTCACTCACATACACACATACACACAAACACACATACACACACACACACATACACACATACATACATACATCTCGTAAAAATAGCATAAATGGATTCAGAAGCCCTCAAAACGTGTAAAAACACCAAAATCTCGAAGTCGGATTTTTTCATGATTACAATACTTTCCTTACATGGTACATGTTCGGAAAGTAAAAATCGTGTGATGAAAAGAAGACATTTTGAAAGTGAGGAGTTCACTGCAAACGGTCAAACTTTTCACTTTTTTGATAGCGAATGACACTCACAGTTTTTTTTTTGTGTCATTATATTGCAATGATCTCAGGTTACTACATATGATGACGCAACCTTTAAATCAAGAGTAAAATAATTTTGCTTTTTTTAGATTCCACATCACTGAAATCAATTCTAATTACACAGGAAAATTTTCGTTTCCTACCGTGCGAAGAACGGTACGCAGCTAATATATATATATTTTTTATAAGCCTTCCAAACCCGGGAGGGACATGTGACACACCTTGCATTTGTTTTTATTCGGAAATATAATTTCAATGTTTGTTTTATTCGCACATTAATAATCAGTTTAAAATGACTCACCTGCAATTTTTATAACATTCCCATATTCTATCAAAATATTCTCTAACTTCAGATCTCTAAAATTATATATTATACCACATTAAAATAGTCAAATGTTAGTAAATATAGTCATATGTATATATTAGTTCTAATTAAAATAATAGCTAACTAGCTACAAAAATCTTACATTACTCACAAAACAACCGCATGGAATGTATTTTTACAAACATTTCATTCTACATGCGCCCATAAAGGAAGCCAATGAAGGGACATGCCCCTCCACTCACACCCCCCTTTGATTTTTACTAAGTGCTTTGTGATATAAACAAAATTGCACCACTAAGTAATATCATAAGCGAATTTTGACATAATAAGAGTGTCCCAGGTAAAGGTACGGAATTTTATGTCGTTTTAAATTTTCTGCAGATTAAATTTTAATAAATACAAAATTTAAATTTTTGCACGGCCCCAGTACAAAAAAAAAATCCAATTAGTAAAATGTGCACCATACATGAATCAGATGATGCCCAAAATTTCAGCATTTCATCACGAAAAGGCTCAGAGATATAAAAATTAACATATCCCGATCTCACGAGAACGGGATCCTGCTGGATCCCTCATAAATGTTTGTAGGACTAGTCTCACGGAATTAGGACCGTAATCCCGTGGGATTGAAACTGAGAAATACATTTTATTATTACTATTATTACAATTTCACGCCACCTTCACAATCATCAATTGACCAAAAGTTTTTTTTATATATTTACTAGCTGACCCGGCAAACGTTGTTTCGCCATATAAATTATTCCTAGGATTATTTTAGTAGAAAGAAATGACTAACTTATTGTAAGTGTGTGAAGGTGTGGTATATGAGTGGAAGAGGCATGGGACGCTGTGAACGATGCTGGAATATAAAAATAACACAATACCAAACATTTATATTTTTAATTCATTGTAATTTATTCTTTGAATTTATATATATCGCTAATTACAATAATTTTACTAAAAAATAATATCAATCCCTTAACGCAATAGAGTATACAATATTTTTTGTTTTCCCATCTTTAGATAACACAAACAAACTGGATGCCCACTGTATGGTTTGTCCACTCGAGAGCATACCACGTATAATTGTCCGTGTGAAAAACATGGTGTGCTCAAATCTAATCCACAAACAGACATAGTTCGGCCATGAGACTTATTGATAGTCATTCCATAAAAAATTTTGCCCCCCCCCCCAAAAAAAAAGGATCAAAATCTGAAACACTTTCAGATTTTAAATACGTACTATAGTGCTATATATTAAAATCGTATCATAATTTATGCGTCGTCCCTATTTTTCGTCCTTATTCCATTAAGTTTGAAAGTGTTATCATTATTCATGACTGTGCTGTATTTTTCTTTCTTATTTCATAAAACCCATCTTTGGAATCGAAATCTATCTTAAAATCGCCTACTAAAACTATTTTACAATCTACGCCAAGTATATCACAACTATACTTCACCGTTTTATATATTGTTTCCTACTTTAACGCCTCGACTCTCGCCAAGGAGGCAATGATTAAACATATGCAGTTACCATGACGATTTTTTGCATTTATGTAGAAATCGTAATTTACAATTAAAATGGCGATTTGGAACAACATGTAAGTACAGCATGCCGTTACATTTTTATTTATTTTGGATTACATATTAATGTAGTTTTAATAATTAAATGCCTTCAAATTCCTTAACTGGCGCGTTTATCGCTAGTTTGTTTACTTTAGTTATCACATAGTTCTTTTGGGTGCGTTGAAACGGTACTTACGTATTATCCCGGCGGTCACTTCCGCCAAACTACTTTTTCGTAGATTTTAAATACGTTGCCAATCGTATTCCAAACCATCAACAATTTAATGTGCCTGGCATTTATCTTGGTGAAAAATTGCTTGTCTTGGCGGACCGCCGGGATAATACGTAAGTACCGTTGAAACTTGTGCATAACTCTAAGAGACCCATGACTGCAAAGTACGGGGTTTTTTAGGTTGGTGAGAGTGGGGGCGTTAAAATAGGAATCAACTCTTTCTTGTACCATAAAACACATCTTTGGAATCGAAATCTATCTTAAAATCGCCTACTGAAACTGTTTTACAATCTTCGCCAGGCATATTCTTCCTGTAGGCATATTCCAACTATACCGCAAAGACATTTTAAATGCTGTTTGGAATGGGCATCATAATCCATGAGTGTACCGTGTTTTCCTTTCTTGTTCCATAGAGCACTTCTTCGGAATAGAAATCTATATTAAAATCGCCTAATAAAACTCTTTACAATAGACGCCAGGCGTTTTCTAACTATACGCGTAATATATTTATAATAAATTGTCACTTTTTGGCACCACATTTAGCGATCAGTTATCAAAAATTGCAAACCTTGCGCGACTTTTAACCTTTTATTAACGCCCCCCCCCCTCTCCACATTATCTGGCAAACACATTTGAAAAGTGATTCAATACGCCAATGTCTACACAGAAATCCTGATTGAAATTAATAGCACTCGGGGGCTTAACATTTTGGGGTGGACCGCCCTTATGACTTAGGGGTATGAGACATAGTTAAAAACCTATTCTCAGACCTAACGAATATACATAGAAAATTTCATTTAAATTGGTCGAGTGGTTTCGGAGCAGTTAGGTGACTAACACTGGGACAGGAGAATTTTATATATTAGACTAGCTGACCCGGCAAACGTTGTTTTGCCATATAAATTATTCCTAGGATTATTTTAGTACAAAGAAATTACCAACTTATTGTAAGTGTGTGAGGATGTGGCAGACCCGAAGCCATGAATTATAAAAAGTGTTAATGACTATGTCATTTTATCTACGTCATTTTATCATATTATCTGTGGGTTACATTAAAGCACATTATTGTAACCCACTGAGCAACTTACGAAGCTTAAATTCGGCTGAAAAATATTACTATTGATTAATATAAGAAGGTAATATGATTTTAAAAAATGATATCCTCTTACTCCACACACAAACATACAACTAAAAATAAGATAAAGTGTTACCTGTGTATGTAATGCAACCGATGCATATACTCGACAGCTGAAAGAATTTGATAGAAAAATACTCTAGCTAATTTTTCAGATATTCTGTGATCTTCCTGTTTCTTCAAAAACTGATATAAATTAGCTCCTCGAATAAGCTCCAGGGACAAACAGTATAATTTTATGGTCTGAAAAGAATACTGAGTTGTCTACAACCAAGGAAATTAATTTCGACAATAAAAAAATATATTATATTTTAATATTGTCGTTAATAATAATATATAAATGTGAATTATATGAATGTGAAATTCATTAATGTGAAACTGTACCTGTTTTAGCCAAAAGCGTAACTAAATCAGGTTTTAAAGCGGTTGTAGATCAATTTAAAAATCTGGTTTATTGCAAAAAGTGCATCATTTCATAATGCTTACCAGTGCCGGTCCTGGGTATTTTTCTAAGTGGTACTAAATACAAAAATACACCCCTTCCCCCCCTCAACACACGTAACTAGAACAGCTTTCAAAGGGGTAAGGAGGATATTTCCTTTTCACTGCGAGTGTTTATCCTTCGTACTGAGATATTCATGTCTCAGAAACAGTACAGTATTTAAATTTTTTTTTTTTTTTTTTTTTTTTTTTTTTCTCCGAAGAAGTCAGGCCGGGGTTTAAAATTCCAATATAGACATGCAGACATGTGTGTGTGTGTGTGTATATATATATACAGGGCCTGATTAACACTCTCGGATACTATAGGCTTGCTACCATTTTGAGGCCCCAGATTATTTTTTACTAGAGGTCCAGGCCTCATGGGCCTATTCGGTAATCAGGGCCTGTATATATATATAGAGTGCACTCCCGATTAACCGCGCTGATAACGGGAAAGGATCGCACGGATTATAGAAAAACACGGATAATGCAAAAACTTCTTTTTATTAAAGAAAAAATCAACATAAGTACAGAAATATAAAACATTGCATTTGTATGCTGTATATCATCAAATTAGAAGTTTTCCTATCAACATTTACTGCTTTAAAAAAGTTGTAAAGCATCTTTGCTTCTGTTTGTACATCTCTTGTCGTATATCGACACATATTTCACGAACAGCCGTAATGTCACCATAATCAAATTCTCTTTGTCCCATATAATCCGGCAAAGTTTACACAGACTGTAGAGCAGCAGAGTGAGAAATTTTATTTCCCTTATTTAGTACTAGCTGAAGTACCCGTCCTTGACGGGTTAGTGAATGCAAATTTCCAAAAAGAAATAACTTTCGTCAGCATTGTAGGAGTACACAGAATGGATGTAGTATGTTGCCAAAGTAAAGAAAGCGAAGTTACAATTTTTATGTATTGTTAAAATATTACAGGTCAGAGAGTAACTAAGTAATATCATTTCATTCGCTTTGGTCGTAATTATGTGATGCGCGAACGAATATTGACGCATATTGAAATAATTTTCGCAAAATCTCAAAATCTAATCAACATTTTTGAAAAATTTTGAAGGCTAGAATTTAAGTTGAGTGACAACCTATCCTGTCACCCAATTTCGTTCCATTCCCTGCAGTCTTTATTTCGTGATGCTGGAACAAAATTTCAGCATTTTAAAACGATTTTCGAAAAATCTCAAAATATAATCAATATATTTTAAAATTTCAACGCCTATAAATTAAGATTAGCAACTACCTATCCTATCACTAAATTTCGTATCATTCGTATTAGTCGTTATTACGTGATGTTTGAAGAAATATAAGCGTATTTTGAGAGAATTTTCACAAAATCTAAAAATCTAATAAAAATGTTTTAAGGACTGACGAAGGCCAAAACAATTTTTGGTTGAAACGTGCGTATCCTCTTACCTATAACATATTATGTGTGTTTTTTACAAAGTTTTTTATTTACTTTATTGTTTAACACCAGTACTTTGAGTGTTTTTTCCGTTACCTATAGTTTATGTTGAGCAACCATCTATCATGTGACCAAATTTCATATCATTCGCTTTAGTCATTATTACTTAATGCGGGAACAAAGATTCACTCAGTTTTAAACGATTTTCGCAAAATCTCGAAATCTGATCAATTTTTTTTAATTAAATGCTTATAGTTTAAGGTGAGTGACCACCTATCATTTCACCAAATATCATTTTTTCACCTTTGCAGTTATTACGTGATGTGCGAACACAAATTTACGCAGTTTGAAATGATTTTCGCAAAATCTCAAAATCTAGTCAAGATTTTTTTTTAATTCGACGCCTATGTTTTACGTTGAGTGAGCACCTATCATGACACCCAATTTCATATCATTCGCTTCAGTCGTTTTTACGTGATGCTCGAACACAAATTTACGCAGTTTGTAAGGATTTTCGCAAAATCTCAAAATCCAATCAAGATTTTTTTACAATTCGACGCCTATGTTTTAAGTTGAGTGACCACCTATCATGTCACCCAATTTCATATCATTCGCTTCAGTCGTTTTTACGTGATGCTTGAACACAAATTTACGCAGTTTGAAAGGATTTTCGCAAAATCTCAAAATCCAATCAGGATTTTTTAAAAATTCGACGCCTATGTTTTAAGTTGAGTGACCACCTATCATGACACCCAATTTCATATCATTCGCTTCAGTCGTTTTTACGTGATGCTTGAACACAAATTTACGCAGTTTGAAAGGATTTTCGCAAAATCTCAAAATCCAATCAAGATTTTTTAAAAATTGGTCGCCTATGTTTTAAGTTGAGTGACCACCTATCATGACACCCAATTTCATATCATTCGCTTCTGTCGTTTTTGCGTGATGCTTAAACACAAATTTACGCAGTTTGAAACGATTTTCGCAAAATCTGAAAATCTAATCAAGATTTTTTAAAAATTCGACGCCTATGTTTTAAGTTGAGTGACCACCTATCATGACACCCAATTTCATATCATTCGCTTCAGTCGTTTTTACGTGATGCTTGAACACAAATTTACGCAGTTTGAGAGGATTTTCGCAAAATCTCAAAATCCAATCAAGATTTTTTAAAAATTGGTCGCCTATGTTTTAAGTTGAGTGACCACCTATCATGACACCCAATTTCATATCATTCGCTTCGTCGTTTTTGCGGATGCTTAACACAATTTACGCAGTTGAAACGATTTCGCAAAATCTGAAATCAATCAGTTTTTTAAAATCGACGCCTATGTTTAAGTTGAGTGACCACCTATCATGACAACCAATTTCATATCATTTGCTTCAGTCGTTTTTACGTGATGCTTAAACAAAAAAAGCGTCACGGACAGAATGACAGAATGACAGAATGACAGACAGACAAACTTTTTTTTGAGGGTCGCATCGGATTCCCGGGTGCTTGAAACGGATAGAAATCGCAAAATTTTTGAATTCCAAGAAATGTACAGACAAAAGTCTAATTTTATTTATATAGATATCTTTTGCATCAGTACTATCTGTGATGCAGTTAATCACATATTTATAATTAATTTTCTTACAGTTAATTCACACATTTAAATTACTACTGTTTTCCCTTCACCTATTCTAAATTTAATACTCTTTGCCATTTTTAAATCTCCCATCTCTCAATTATTCTATTTAACTTTTTCTTAATTTACTTTGGTTTTAGCATTAGCAATACAATTTGTTGGTGCCTTTCGTCAGAGAATTTATTTTATTTCCTTCGTTCCCACGGGGCTTTAATAATTTTGCATAGGTTACATTATATCTCTATTGTTCCCCCCTGTGGCGCGTCACATTTAAATTTTAGCATACGCATATAAGGCCCAACGTTTCTTTCAATTTTTACATTCTGGCGATTTATTTGGCGGTAGTTCCTTTTAGCGCTCAGCTCCATCGCCAGGTTGGCTTTCGGTTCTCAGTCCCTTTTCTCACAGACTTCATGCTTTGATCTCTACCCAACAGGTCACGTCTCGTGTCGCTATTTTGCCAGCCACCGCACTAATCTTATATAACCTGTAAATTATTGATGATGTCAATAAAATATCTCTATAGGCATGGCGTTCCTGGTTGTTGCGTAATTTCCACTATACGATAAAATAGCATAAATTACTTTTCGCAAATATAAAATGTCTCCCTCTGGATTCTACACCACACTATCATCACTGTTAGATTTAACAACACAGTAATGATGTCCTCTGTCGAATACTGAAAGCCAGACTTACACAGGCATCACTTTCAAAACATCCAGATTTGCGAAACCTTCGAATTCTTTTTCGGTGTTCAAGAGGTAGGGTTACCACTATGGGGTAACTGTTTTACTGCAGGTACTCCTAAATCACTCCGCTTTGACTTGCCTTGAATGCTATTAACTAAACCGGACAAGATTCTAATTGAGATCAACATCTATTTTGTATGCATGATAAGCGTGAAAATGTTTCTCTTACATTTTTTGTGAGTCCAGAATGAGCACGGATAATTCGCGCACGGATAATCAAGAGTATAATGACTCTGTCATTTTATCTCTCACCCCCTTTATTGAAAATTGTCCGAAAAATGTATCCCAAAAATGCGACAAAATAAAATATGCGACATAAAGTTGTTGAGTATTTTACATTATATTTAAATGCTAATAGTTCACAACAGCTTTAATCTATTGTTACAATATTTCGTAAGCTGTAGAATATGCATCAAATGTACTTTTGGTTACAATCATAAAAATTTCAACAGCTTAATTACGTATTGAATTGTTTATTTTTACTTTCCGAACATGTACCATGTAAGGAAAGTATTGTAATCATGAAAAAAATTCGACTTCGAGATTTTGCTGTATTGACAGGTTTTGAGGTCTTCTGAATGCATTTATGTTAATTTTACGAGATGTGTGTGTGTGTGCGTGAACACGATAACTCCTAACGGGGCATTCGATTGAGCTCAAATTGGGTACATAACATATGCCATAAACCACCGTCGCAAGACTGGTATTGATTTTGGTGTGTATAGGACTTAGAACGAATTCGACAGTTTTTCTACAGGGCTACGACAAAGATTTCTTTTACATTATGGCCTATGGGGAGAAATTCTTGAAAGTGCGCTAACGTTTAAACGATATTTTCGATTGAGTTCAAATTGGATATATATTGTTACGAAAATCGCCAAGTGGGTGTATTTTGAAACAGTCCAATCAGCACAGTAAACAAAAAAAAATAACACTTTATTCACGGCTCGCAGCTCAATAGCTCAAAATAATACAAGAAACTTTAAAATGCGCTAACAAAATTCATAAATAAGCACAACAATAACGTTATTCTTTTCACAGAATCAACCGTGTGCTTCAAAGTCTATCACAACTGAACTCCCCGGAGAAAGATCCTAGCGCTTTTATAGAGATGATGACGTCACCAGAATTGCCGAGAAATTTCTGGAACGATCTTATCAAATTGAAATATGGTCTCGAGACATGAATTTTCTAGAAGCCGCCATTTGTCGCCAAGGTCGCCAAATCCATCGCCAAGTCGCCAAGACGATCGCCAAGTTTGTCGCCAAGGCTACAGGGTTACTTCCACAGGTTTACCATTTACCTGATGAAATGGCTATTAACTAGTTTCACGGCGACGCATTCAATACGAGAGCAAATTAAGTTATTATATCGCAACACTGCTCCCCTCTTTAAAAACTGACGACCCGGCAGTCTAATCACACAACATCATGATCAGCAGCACCATATGGAGCTAAACGATTAATGTGGATGACTTTCGGTTTTGAATTGGGCGACTTCTGGACTCTGTAGATAACATCGTTCAATTTCTTGACAACTGTATAAGGTCCTTCCCAGTTGTGTTGCAACTTAGGACTCAGACCTCTCCTTCGTTTCGGGTTATACAGCCAAACTCGATCACCCTCCTTAAATTGGTGATTCGTTGCTTTGGCGTCGTAACGAGTCTTCATTCGGTCATTCACCAAATTTATTCGCTCTCTGGCAAACGAATGAACTCTTTCTAATCGTGCTTCTAAGTTACTCATGTAATCATTCCGTGAGGAGGGCGTATCACATGGTCGTCCAAAAACAATATCACTGGGTAATCGAAGAGGACGGCCGAACAACATCTCCGATGGAGAATATCCGGTCGTCTCATGAACCGCACTTCTGTAAGCCAGGAGGAACAGTGGCAAATATGTATCCCAGTCGGTTTGATTCTTCGAAACAAATATCGAAAGATGATTCAAAATTGTTCGATTGTGCCTCTCGACCATGCCATCGGACTCGGGATGTAACGGTGTTGTTCGAGTCTTGGCGATTCCCAAATATTCGCAGAGTTCCTTACTAAGTCCTTCAAGATTCTCCAGCATTAGTTGAAAATGATGACTGTTAGAATATCCTTGAGGACGGGCGACGATATCCACCACTGGTTCACACGTCGCAATAACGGCCCCTTTTTCTACAGTCTTGGGTTTATCGTCCAAATTCAACACTCGAATAGGTATAGCTTCCCCTCTTAAATCCACGAGTGCGGCTGCCACCAAGACCCCTTTTAAGGAGAACTGGCTAGGAAAGTTCGTTACGACATACCGGCAATGTCCAGAGACTTCAGGAACCCCTTGGATAAGAAATTCAGATCTTGTTGGTATAGTCGTCTTCTCTTTCGCGAATATAGAATATGATTTCGAACACTGCTCGCTTCCTGAAAACAAGGGAATTTCCTCCCCTCCTGTCCGTATCTCGTTCTTCTCTAAGTCTACGGTAAAGTTAAATTTTTGAAGGAAATCCAGTCCAAGGATACAAGGGTCAGTGATGTTAGCCACGTAGACCCTGTGCCGGAATTTCTTGGATCCACATTCAATGGATACATCCAGTTTTCCTTGTATCTCTGTCTTTTCACCGGTAGCTGTCTTAATAGAGACGTTTGGAGACGTGTAGAGCAATTGTTCCTTCAGTTTCATGGCGAAGTCCGATTTTAAAAGAGTGACATTCGCACCCGTATCCACTAGCATCAAACAAGGGATGCCACAAATAGTTCCTTCAACATAAAGTCCAGTTTCTCCTCCGATAAGTGCGGAAACTTCCAATTTCTCTTCAGGGGCTTTATTCAGAAAAGGCAGCCTCCGCTCCGTAAGACGCCCAAGACCTAGTTTTCCTAATTGGAAGAAGTCACGTCGCAGTCTCTTTGCACGTGTCCCCTTTTGTGACATCTCCAACAGGTCACGTTTGGATTCCTTCGGGGAGAGCCCCTTTTCCCAACAGCGAGACTATCCGATAATTCCTGGAGTGCCTTGAGTACAGAATCCAGTTTATCATCCTTTTCCTTGGCGGCGTTTCCCTCTATATCCACAGACCTTACATACCTGGATGTTTTCGAAACGGTTCTCGCAGCTTCATATTTCATGCTATACGCCAGAGCTGCCTTCAAATCTTTCGCGTCTACCAGTCTCGTTGAATGTTGTGTATCTTCGTCCCTGATAGCGTCGACGAAGTACTGGGCTGCTAAACTTCCTCGAACATCTAGGGGACATTCCGCGTAAGCTAGGCTCATTAATCGCTCAACATCGGCGGCTAATACCTGTAGACTTTCTCCAGGCCTTTGTTGCTTGCTTTCAATTCAGTCGTATAAAACTGGGTAAGATGGCTATTTCCAAATCGAGATTCTAGAGCCTTTTCGACGGTCGGTAGGTCGTTCAACTTGTCATTCAGTATTCCTAGGAGACTCTCCGCAGCTGGTCCTTGTAGAGAGGCCACAAGTTGACTGGTCTTAAAGCTATCCGTCCATCCATTTGTAGAGCTCATGACGTCAAACTGAGTCTTAAAAACAGTCAAAGATGTTTAGCCGTCAAATGTTAAATGCTCTACAGTCGGTCTAGAATTAATTATTTCTCCACTTGCCAAAATATTGCTTCCTTCCTCTCAAGATCAGAAAGTCTCTTTTCAAAATCGCTGATTTGTTCTTGCACATTGCTTCGTACTCCCTCGATTTTTTCTTGTACGTCGCTGATCTGTCCTTGCACTTCGCCTCGTACTCCCTCGACTCTTTCATGCACAGATTGTATTTCAGTCTTCATTTCTTCTTGTACTGAACGCATTTTCTCTTGCAGACTCTCTAGTCCCAAAGACATCTTTGACATATTTTCTTTCAGACTCTCTTGTCCCAAAGACATCTTTGACATATCTTCTTTCAGACTGTCTTGACCGGAACGTATATCTAGAATCATAGCAAACAGTTTTTCCATTTTATCTTCCATGGCTGCTGCTCTGGTTAATGGCATTCAAACAGATCCAGACCCCACTTCCTGACACCAATGTTATGAAAATCGCCAAGTGGGTGTATTTTGAAACAGTCCAATCAGCACAGTAAACAAAAAAAAATAACACTTTATTCACGGCTCGCAGCTCAATAGCTCAAAATAATACAAGAAACTTTAAAATGCGCTAACAAAATTCATAAATAAGCACAACAATAACGTTATTCTTTTCACAGAATCAACCGTGCGCTTCAAAGTCTATCACTCAACTGAACTCCCCGGAGAAAGATCCTAGCGCTTTTATAGAGATGATGACGTCACCAGAATTGCCGAGAAATTTCTGGAACGATCTTATCAAATTGAAATATGGTCTCGAGACATGAATTTTCTAGAAGCCACCATTTGTCGCCAAGGTCGCCAAATCCGTCGCCAAGTCTCCAAGACGATCGCCAAGTTTGTCGCCAAGGCTACAGGGTTACTTCCACAGGTTTACCATTTACCTGATGACTTTGCTATTAACTAGTTTCACGGCGGCGCATTCAATACTAGAGCAAATTAAGTTATTATTTCGCAACAATATGTTATAAACCACCGTTGCAAGACTGGTATTAATTTTGGTGTGTATAGGACTTATAGTTTTTCTTCAGGGCTACGACAAAGATTTCTTTTACATTATGCCATATGGGGGGAGGGGAATTCTTGAAAGTGCGCTAGCGTTTAAACGGGGCTTTCGCTATTTGTAACGGGCCTGCGCGTGTATTTCGATGAGTCATCCAAAGAGGCCTACGGATGCTCGCGTCTTCACATATACATCAAGCATTTTTTAAGCTTTCCAAAGCTTTGAAGCGTTATTTAATGTAGCTTTATGCCATAATTGTGATACTAATTTTATCAGTTTCTTTACTATGATACATGTGGACATTAAAGCAAGTAGATGTGTTAATTTGAAGGAAAAACAAAGCAGTGCTTACTCTCATGATTCATTATTTTGGCTTGATTTTTAATATACATTAAACAAATTACGCTGATTTTTATTATACATTAAGGTAAACATATTCATAAATGATAAACAGTTTATTTATACAGATATTTTTATGAATTTCTTTATACTGAATATTTAAGTTTCACATTTCAAAAGCAGTTACAACCATAACCACTTTTCAAATAAAATTAACTAACAGTTATTAAATTTGCGTTCATTAAATTTTGTTCAGTTAATATATTAACAGAATATATGACGAGGTGCTGGAATAGAAATGAAGATATTTGATATTTACAATTCGCATATACATCATTTAAGTACTACTACAATATTTAATTTTTAATCTTTTGTAAGACGTGGATATTTGGCGAATGTTTACTATAGTTAGAAGTACAACCTGGTGTACTGCATTCCTTTGGCAACTAACTTAAAAATAATGAAAATTAACTTAACGATAAACATTTAGAATAAATTACTCAATAAAATATGTCCCATAAATAGTAGTACGAACTTTAAGGGAAGATGAAACAAATCAAAAGGATTAAGAATCACGTAACATAGCACGGCCAAACACGTTGTTTTCATGCTCAGCTTATGTATTGAAAATTTTACCATTCCCGATATTAAAAGGATTTATAATTTTCGTTTATAATTCCATATATTTTTTTTTTCTTCCAAGAAAAAGTATTAAATTTTAGAAAACCATAGTAGGAAATACCACGAATATTCTAATATATATTTTTTTAAGCGATTACTAACTGGTGCTTGAAGACAATGTTTTCGTCCTTTCATTGCTGTATACAGTGAAACTTCTATGAGCGACCACTTCTATTTAGTGACCCCCTACTGCAACGACACATTTTTTAAGGCACCGATTTTTTACCCTATCTAGTTAATGTTAAAAGAGCCTCTAGAAAACACCACAGAACCCTCTATAAGTGACCGGTCCCAGTTCCCAGTCCGAAAATTTTCTTGTATTTTACCGGAAGTAAAGTAAATAAAAACCACATTCTAAACCAGTCGCTCTACTGCAAATCGACAGCAGTGCAAGTACAGGTACACATTACGTACAAATCTTGTACGTTAGAGAAGAGACATGTCTAAGAAACGAGTGATTGTACTATTGGAAGCGCACTGATGTGATCGAATCACACGAAAAAAGAAATTTGGAGGTTACTTTTGGTTGTAGGAAAAATTAAAAAGCAAATAGATTTTAGTATGACAAATTGAGAATGCATGAAGATATCGGAATAAATGCTCTTTTGGCAAATGTAAAAAAAATATATACACGTATATATATATATATGCAGCAGAGAGTGAAGTACACTCGAAGCGAGAATAAAGAATAAAACAATCTGAAATTCCTAAATATTTGATCAAAATTTAAAATTTGTTTACATAATTACTCATGCAATTTATTATGAAACTACATAAATAACAAAACAAACAATATATTTTAGCAATTTGAATACAAAGTGAGATAAACCAACAGCTCAAAGACTCGAAAAATTTCAGGATACCTCTTCAAAAGCTGCACTAAACACAGTAGCAAACCAAAAATAAACGCTTTCTTATTTAATTATTCTTTATTATAGCAATTCCAAGTATTATATAAAAGTTATTCTTTTGTCGCTATCTCAATCGAACTTTGGAATTGAACATAATGAACTCTTGTACAAAATATTAATTGCATTTGAAGTTTCTACGTATACATATACAAAATTAATAATTTATAATTTACTGTATTTCTGCACTGAAAGCTGGCTACACATGTCTAAATCATACAATCAATGCACATATCTAACTGATAAATAACATTTTCGACTGAAAAATTAAATAGACAACATCGTCTAACTAGTATTACAAAGACACGCTTATTTACTGTATAATAAACTACTCAAGTAGTACGATTTCACATGAAAATGATTTAAAAACAGCACATGAATATTAATTCACTAAATTTGATTTACATACCTATTTTTAGAACTTCTAAATAAATTATACAAGTTTACACTTCCTTTACATTCAGAGCAAAATGTTCGAATTTTATGATAAATTACCATTAAAAAAATGGCTCAATCTTCACAAAATGATTATCTACATCTAAAGTTCTTTAGTACGACAAAACTACAAAAAAAATGTTTTAAAATAATAAAATAATATAATATTTATAATACTTATAATAATAAAATAGAACAGTGCTAATTGCAAAAACAGGCCTCAATGATAAACTCAATTTTCGTGCTGGCATCGAACCAGCAGGCCCGGTTGCTAATAGCGACGGCCCCGGTTTAAATGGTGCATTCGATTGAGCTCAAATTGGGTGTATATGTTTGAATTATTCATCGATTGAAATTTATTTAAATGCTTGGTAATGATCTTAATCATAAGTGTTCGGAAAGTCGAGTAGAGTCACTGCAGATTTTTTAACTGTGCAATGTCTTATCCAGGGGCGTAGCCAGGGGGAGGATATCGGGATATATCCCCCCCCGAAATGTTTGGATTAGTGATGAAATTCCGTCTATTTGTACACGTATAAGTTCGTATCCCCCCCCCCCGAAAAATTTTCCTGGCTACTCGCCTGGTCTTATCCACCCGGATTCTGTATCCCTCAATAAACATTTATCTACATAACTACGAAAGACTGGGAATGAATAACTTTCAAGTTTTGTTGGAGTGGCTTTCCAACTGTCGATCAGGAAAACCTTCTGATTTCTGGGTCCATATCCAAGAGAGTGCTCTGAACATTGCAGAAAAACTGGGAATTTCAGATTTCAAAGAGTCTGATGGATGGCTGCAGAATTTTAGGATCCGATACAATGTCGTTTTTCGCAATCGCAAGATCACTGGAGAAGCTGCAGATTGCCCACTGCATGAAGCTAGCGACTAAGAAACATCGTCTCCTATAATTGCAGATTGTGATTTTAAAGAAGTCTTCTATTGTGACGAAACAGGACTTTTTTTTATTCGTTCTATTCCTCACAAACCTTTTTCAAATCCGATGCTTGCAGAGGAGGAAGCGTGAAAAAGAGTTATTAGGGAACGTACCCATACTACGTGACCTGTTTAGAGGGGGGAAGGGAGATCTTCAAAATACTACGAGTCAGTCACAGGAGCAGGGGGGGGGTGGCTTTGATTTTTGTTACGAGTCGATTTCGCCGAGAGAAATTTGTTGTGAATTAGCAATATGTTTTTACATAAGTTTTTCTTTTCATAATATTTAATTTACTAGTAATTATAAGCATGCATCCAGTCTTATGCAATAAACACCGTATTAATAAAGACGAATATGAGTCAAATTATTTTCATTTTTTTCACTTTCTGCCTGCGAAATGATTAAAAATCATACTTGTCAATACTACGTAAAAACTTAATGGGGAGGGGGTGGCGGGGGGGGGTTTGACATACACTACGAGTGGTCACCGAGGGGAGGGAAGGGTCGAAAAATCTTTAAAAATAGGTCACGTAGTATGGGTACGTTCCTTAACTGTAGTTTTGTTTTTTATATAGAAAGATACAGTTATAACTTTGCTCATTATAACTTACTTAATATTAAACCTCTAAACAACAGCCACCTCCTAAGGACGGTCACTTTTGGATGGTCCCACGGGTGACCGTTATTCAGAGGTTTCACTGTAACATATGTTACTCACTCCTTTTTCTTTTTCTTTTATTCTTCCTTTACATTTATTTCATCGACTGGAAGTAGGAGGGTTTCCTGATCTTTCCTTGCAATTGCAAACGTGGGCAGAGGCGGATCTACGGGGGGGCTATAGGGGCTATAGCCCCCCCCCATTGAAACTGAATTTAGACTAGATAGAATAGAGTTCTGATTCTTAGTTAAAAAATACGTGTCTAAAATCGGTTATTTTGAAATTTTAATTTACTTTTTTGATTTATTACTTAGCTTTTTAGACTTGACCTCAATCAATGGTTTTTAACCCTTTCAGTCCCAGGCTACAGGTATTTTCAAAACGAGTATCAAATTTCGGGCTAAGGAATCGCCCGAAATTTCGTCTTCTCCTTGAAACATTTCGGTTTCTTTTAAGGATGATCAGTAACCTAGTTTTACCATATATACGTGATAGCGCAGAACAGCTAATTGTTTGAACGGGTTATGGCAAGTGCAAAGAACAGTGTTTGAGCGATGATGTCCATTCACCCCCTGCAAAGTCATAAAAAGGGGGAGCTAAAAATACATATAATTCGCTGTTAATATAAACAGTCTTTGCGCGAGCCTTGTGCGGTGCGCGTCTCGGATTCTGTACTGATGTGTACCTGATGTGGAATACCTTATGATAGATGTACACACAGACCTCAAAATACACATAGCCTAGACACCGCTATGATTTCTCTGTGACTAAAGTGATCAGAAGCAGTGAGAGGGGCTGAGACCTACCAGACGGTCCCGAAGACTGTTTACAAGTTCATGAACAAAAGATCGGTACTCTTTCGCTTTGTAGAAAGGGGAAAGCGCAGCACCCCCCCCCCTAAGGAAGAGGATTGAATTCGCCAATCGTCATCTTTGGGACCTCCTTGGCAGCTGACAGCTCCTCCTACAGCTTCCGATGATTTTAGTCACAACGAAAGCATAGGGGCCCTAGTAGCAAACGGGCAACGGTTCCTGAAATGCCGATGATCGGACAGGGAGGAAGCGCAGCGCGCGCCATGCAAGGTTCTTCATCGCGTCGGGCGTTCTTATCTCGGAATGTGCTCGGGCATGTCCTCTCCCGAATAGTAGGGTTGGATCATCGGCAAGGGGGGAAAATCGGGCGTAGAGCCGTTGTAAAGCCGATGCGATTGGGGTTATATTCATCTCGGAAGAGCAAACTCCTTGCAACTTAGGATGTGAAGCCTATGACCTTTGATAAAATTTTAAACTGAACAATCGATAAAAATTGGGGTATATCCCAGCTAGATAAAATTGTTTAAGAGTAAAAAAAGCAAATTCGAACTTTTTCCTCTTCTCTTTGAATTCTGCCATCTGAACTTCATTTTTCAAGCTTCCGAGACTTGGTTTCGAACTGGGGAGCTAACGCTTGATAGCCGGGCATTCTAACCACTAGACGGTGGGGTCTGACTCGTTATTGGCGAGACTAAAATTTGAAGTGATTGTTCTTTCAAGTTTGGAATTGGAATATTTAAGTTTCTAATTAAATAAAACTAGACTTTTCCTGTACATTACTCAAAATTAAAAAGATTTTGCAATTTCTATCCGTTTGAAGCATTTGGGACCTGTGTACGGCCGTAAAAAAAAAAAAAAAAAAAAAAAAAAAAGTTTTTCTGTTTTAAAAATATTCATTATAATGAATATTTTAAAAATCTCTCTAGAGATTGAGATTTTTCAAAGATTGTTTCAAACTGTGTAAATTTTTGTTCGCACATCAAGTAAAAGTGACTAAAGCTAAAGGAATGAAATTTACTGACATGATAGGCAATCACTCACCTTAAGCTATAATCGTCGGATTTTTAAAAAAAATTAGATTTTGAGATTTTTTCTGAAAATCGTTTTAAACTGCGTAAATTTTTGTCGGCGCATCACATACGACTTAAGTGAATAAAGCAAAATTTAGTGACACGATAGGTGGTCGTACAACTTAAACTATGCCCCTAAAATTTAAAATTTGGATTAGATTTTGAGATTTTGTGAAAACTGTTCAAACTGCTTAAATCCCAGCTAGAAAATGTTTGCACTTCTTGTGCAGAAAATTTGCATATAAAGTTAATATTTTGAATACTTTGAAAAGTATACACTTTTGTGCACAATTTTTGACAATATAAAATATTCACTTTTTGGTATGCATAAAAACTGTATATAATTTGCACAAAAAGTGTATGCTTTCAAAATATTAAAAAATATCCACTTTTTATGCACAAATTATACACAATCTATACTTTTTTTGCAAAAAAAGTGAAGACATTTCTAGCTGGGTATATTCATCTCGGAAGAGCAAACGCCTTGCAACTTAGGATGTGAAGCCTATGACCTTTGGTGAAACTTTTAAACTGAGCAATCGATAAAAATTGGCACATATATCGTTGATTTGCATATTAGCTTGTTTATTTCTTTTATTGTATCAATTAATTCATGTACTTTCATATGCATATATAATTTTATAACTAAATATCCTTTTCTTCAAGGCTGTTCTAGGGAAGAATGCAAGTTTTTGAATGAAATGTCATTTAAAATTTACACAAAGGAAAATTTCTTATATATATATATATATATATATATATATATTAATTTCGCACTTTTTCAGGAAACTTCCAGAATTTTTAGTCGCTGACAAATTTTGTTTTAAAAATATTCCTTGTCACCCCTCTTTGACAGAGATTGACTAAGGCAAGGTGCCCTTTTAGCTAGCACAAGATAGATACATACAGGAGAACACGACAAAGCTAAGAGCAGGAAGAGGACAACATGATTCAGCATTTTGTCGCCTGTCTTGTCTTCCCGCGTAATAGCTTAGCCAATCAGCAACCTTAAAACAAACATATGGTGTGCATATGATGCTCTTTGCACATTAATGAAGGAACGGAGATATCCAGCCGTTCAGCTACTTGGTAGAAAGACCGATATAAACCTGTTTGCTCGCTTTACCCTTCGCAATCTTGAAAGCGCCTATCAGATCTCAGTGTAAAGATTCGATCATCGGGAAAAGATGAACATACGAAAAATTAAGGATGATCAGAAATGATCAGGCGATGAATAGCCGATGTACCGATCATAGGCCTGGTAAAGCCCGAACAAAGATTGCTGCTAGGGGGTTGTCTGGTCTACGGGTATTTTGAGGTCTGTGGATGTACATAGTGAGGGGATGGGGAGTGTAACATAGACATCAAGTGACTAGGAATCCCAAATGGCTATCTTCTGTATCATTGTGAAAGGTTCTTTTGTTCCGCCATTTGGATTTTCAGGGATATTTTGAAAGAATAATATTATTACAGCTAATTTTCCTTACCTGGTTTTCGCACATTTACTGTTTATACAAAAGTACATCCGTTTTGAATGTTTAGGAATGGTGGAAGAATTTCTTGGAAGTACTGTAGTCCTATCTAAGCAGGCTTCAAAGTCTTAGCCCATTGAAATTGCTTTCGCCGCTTGGTCGTTCTTTTCGGGTGAAGCGCTAGTGTGATTCATTTGTTCTCTATTTAGCTCCGTTCGCGTGTAGAATTTAATTTAAATGCAAATATTATGGCCTCAAGAAAGCGGTCATTGAATCGTAATGTAGGTGATTATTTTATGAAAATTCCAAAAACTGATAATTTGTCTAGTGAGAGTGAAAGCGGAAATCATCAGGAAGAAATCATAAATGCCCAGCCCCAGAACAAGCTATTTCAAGGAGAACAGCACTCACAAAATACAGGGTGAATCTAAACTCTTGGGCAAAACTTTAAGGGGTGATAGGGCACACAATGAGGAATCGTAATCACATAGCAATCTGGGGTGAAACGCAGTTTTAACTTACCCGGTAATAATCACTTTTGGAAAAGCATTGAAGTGTCCGTCTAATTTCTTAACCAAGTTTCATAAGCAATAGGCTCATCTCCGAAAATTTCATCCATGAAATAAAATAAACTTTTTAAACTATCCATTTTAGTCTTCTGTTTTGAGAAAAATACATTAGTTTCTGAGGAACAATGGTCGGCAAGTGACTGTTGTTTCAGCACTTTTTCCGAAGTGATTATTAACAGCTATACGAAGACGACGTTGCCAACCCCACATTGCTATGTGATTCTGATTCCTTATTATGTGCCCTATCACCCTTTAAAGTTTTGCCCAAGAGTTTAGATTCACCCTGTATACATGCATCACTAACAGGCAGTTTGTAAAGAGGTGCATTATTAGAAAGAATACAATGATATCGCTATGGAAAAAAGAGGTATGATTTAAATTAATTTTTTCAGACATTGTTTTTCCTATGAAGTGCAAGTCCTAGCAGGTTCGAGTATTTTATTTTATCGGAAATTCGCACATCTTTCTCGAAATTCGATTACGTAATACTATATGTAGGTTGAAAAATGAAATATACAGGCGACATGTAAAAAATCGTGCCAAATGTCGCCAAGCTTCGTTAACCAGGGCCTCTGAGAGAAATTTTATAAGGCGGCACGAAAGTCTTCCCGTCCCCTTTCGTAAAGCACAAAAGTTTTGAAAAAACAGGAGGGACGGAAGGTTTTTTTTTTTTTTTGGTAAAACTGCTGGTAAAAATTGAAATGTTTTCACGGCGCTGAAAATGTTCATTTAAAAGTTACAAAGTTCGTTTCAAAGCGCGATATATTAAAATTTTTCTATTTACTATTTTTATTTTTGGCATTTAATTTAGTTCAGGCGTTGCCTAACATACGCATGCAGGTTGCGAGTATAGTTTTATTTTAACGTTGAATTACGTTCCTCCATAAAGGTCCAACGCAAAGTTTTAATGATACCGTTTGAAAACAATTATGCGAAATATCGAAATTAACTCCCTCAATCTACCGGGTTATCCTTTACGGCAGTCAAACAGTGACGTCATAAATTAAAAAAAAAAGCATGAAATTTGTAAACTCTGCAACTCTAACGCCCTGTCACAATTAAAATGGGAATAAGTAGCTCCTCGAGATTACACAGTTTGATGTTTTTCAGGAGACAGGACTATGGAGGATATAAAAGATATCGCTATATTAGATACATGGATATTTAAAATGGCACCCCTTGGATATTTTCTCCCCACAGTAAGATGAAATGGTTACATCAATCTTATAAAACTATGTATAAATTAAATATATATGGAGAGTTTCCTTGATGGCAACCATTATGTAAAATGATTATTATTTATGCTAATGCGTGAATTGCAAAGAATCGCCACAGAATCACAAGATCCCATTGAGGCCAAATAATCTAAGCTGTTTCTTTTAAGGGAGCCTTGAAGAGGGAGAAGCGAGTATAGATAGTATTAATGTACGTAATAGGTAGTATTATTAGATTTGTAAAGATAATATGAATAAATCGCAATGTACCACGTTAATAAATATTTCATGAAATTAAAAGTGTTTATCCTTTTTCAACAGTTGTCTTACAACCAACTAAATGAAAAGTAATTCTAATTTGCGTTAATATATCCCGCAGTAATTTCATAATGTAAATTTTAATGTAATATGGCACAATAATATTAAATAACAATAAATAACATTACATTACAATTTTAATGTAAATTTTAATGTAATGTTAAATTCATAATGTAAATTCCCGCAGTAATTTCATAATGAATAAATCGCAATGTACCACGTTAATAAATATTTCATGAAATTAAAAGTGTTTATCCTTTTTCAACAGTTGTCTTACAACCAACTAAATGAAAAGTAATTCTAATTTGCGTTAATATATCCCGCAGTAATTTCATAGAGGAGATTACTTGAACTTTTTTAAAAATGAAATTCTGTTTTGTCAGACGCAGATATGATTTTAGTAGTAAAATATTCCCTTCTTCCCGTATGAAGAGCGGGTGCCAGCTATTTTAAAAACATCTCTTGAAAATAGCATAAATGTATTCAGAAGACCTCAAAACGTGTAAATACACCAAAATCTCGAAGTCGAATTTTTTCATGATTACAATACTTTCCTTATATGGTACATGTTCGGAAAGAAATAAATGGTGCTCCATTTCATGTAGTGTCTTAGGTATTTAATGCTACAACTTGAGCCTAAAAAACAGTATTACATAGAAATAAGACATTTTGAAAGCCAGGAGTTCTCTGCAAACCATTAAGCTTTCCACTTTTTTGATAGTGAATGACACTGACGTAGTTTTTTGAGTCATTATACTGCAATGATCAGGTTAGTACTCATAACACAAACTTTACATTAAGAGTCAAATAATTTTGCTCTTTTTTTTTTTTTTAATTCCACATCACGAATAATTTCGAATTACACATGTAAGGAAAATTTTCGTTTCCTACCGTACGAAGAACGGGCACGCAGCTAGTTGCACAATAAAAGAATAAACAAATCAATACTCGACAATTTTCTTAAGCTGTTGAAATTTTTATATTTGTAACCTATTTATAGAAAAATACATGTGATGCATATTCTACAGCTTACGAAATATTGTAACACTAGATTAAAGCTGTTGTGAACCAATAGTATTTAAATATATGTAAAATTAAGTCGCATTTTTATGTCGCTTTTTTGGGACAATTTTCAATAAAGCGTGTGAAAGATAAAATGACATAGTCATTTAAAAAAAACGAATGTGGTATCATTAAAGTAGGATGATTTCGATGGAAATTTTGAAAATACACTACCCGCACCAGCTCTTGATTTCTGGCAAAAAAATAGTGCCGGAACCCTAAATATTCTCTAGAGATCATATTCATAATCAGTGGCGTACTGTAAACCCCTGCGACCCCTGCCTGCAATACGGGAGTCAGTAGTACACTCTATTAATAAAATAATGATAATTTAGAGATTTTCGCAAAGAATAGTATTGGACATATTTTCATCATTTCACATAACAGTGAAATGAAATGAAATAGTCTGAAATTAGCATGAAGAAATCTAAACAATACAAAGTAGAAAACCCACGATCTATTGGTTTCAGGACTCTCAGATCGGTTCGAGGCGAAACGAATCCTGATTACTCTAAAATTGATTTGTACGTGAAACGGGGGAAATTTTCGAGTTAATGTATCCTCCTACCTGTATGTAATGTATAATGGTAATGATGGGCTCCGTAGCACAGTATTCATGAGTATTGTTTAGCATGTAAAAATTCACCCTGAAAAAAGTACAGAAGCTGAGCTCCTATGCAAATTAAGCCCTGACTCGCACTGTAATTAACCGATTTAGTGAGTTATGTTGTGTTAAGAGAAAGCCACGCTAAGGCTATCTGTTTGAAAGTGTCGCTAGAGTGTTGAAAAGTGTTTTATAATGGATGCGTTTTACAAAATTTATCTTTCTCGTTTAGTTTATTTATCAATGCATTATCGATAAACAGGGGTTTTAATTTTGAGTGCATTTTTTCTGTAAAAATTAAGTCCACTATCTTCTCACAGCAGAAAAGTTGCATTTTAGGTGTGGATAAACTGTTTGTGTTTTACCCTATATTATTTTAAAATACACTTACCGATACTGTTTCGTAGAGACGAATAATATTAGGATGACGAAGCTCCCGTAAAATTTGTGCCTCACGATGGAGATTTCTATACACGTAATCTTCTTCAATGTCACCAATGTTAATTGCTTTTAAAGCAACCTGCGATTGGATGAGAAATATAAATGGCATGCTTTAAAGCATAGCTGCCAACTCTTCCGTTTTTTTACGGGAGAAATCTCCCGAAAAAAAATTGGGAGAGTTGACAGCTATGTATAAAGTAACATATGAGGCAGTTAAATGAAAACGGGACTGATGGGGGGGGGGGAGTAAATCAAATACTAATTATTGCAATAGTAATCGCCAGAGCTGTTCATGCGTTCGTATATTCATCTCTTTGTAAAACAACATGGTCAACGCCTTCATGGAAAAATGTTTGGGGACGCCTACGAGCCATGATCGCACCCAGCCATGCATGACTTTGTACAATGCAAATAGACGTCCATGAATGTCTTTCTTGAGGGCTTTAAAAATATGGAAATCGGGACAAGATCTGGGGCTCTACCATAAACGCAGCTGAATGAGATTCCGATCGGAATTTGGACCCAGTGACGTCACAATTCCGATTAAAGTCTGTTTGGCTTACTATGCACGCGTGACTAAACGTCATTTTATCGTCTTCTACACCCGACTTGGTGAAGAAGTTTCCGAACCGTCCATTCAGTTTGAGCTGAAGAACAATTAGCAGCTGACCATATGCTGGTCACCAGTTCCGGTCAGTTTGAGCTGAAGAACAATTAGCAGCTGACCATATGCTGGTCACCAGTTCCGGCTTGAAGCAGGCTGCTGCGATATTGACGTCACGAACATACCACCTATAATTGCTTCCCAACGAAACTTTTGCAGGGTCGAGAGTAAGGCTTGCCAACTTTTATTCACGAATTTCCGGAATGAGCATGTTATTCCGATCTATGGAAGTTTTGAAATGTTTCTTGCAGAATCGGGATAATTGTAAACGCACTCTTTTTTTCTTCTTTGGGTCAAAATTTCAGAATGCTGATGGCAGTACATCTTCATACCTTCAAGGAGTAGCAGAAGTTCATTATTAATAAATCAGTTTTGTTCTTGGAGGAACCAGCGGACAGAAGAAAAACTGGTAACAGTTGTGGCTTCACTCCCCCCTCCCCTCTTGCTTACACCATATTATTCTCACTCATCCAAGGTTTTGTTGTGAAGCACCATTTTGATTTTGATATTTTGTTTTGGTCTGTAAGAGGTGAAATGCAGAATTGCAAGGATCTATCTATTTATATAAAACACTAACGTATGCGGTACCAAAATTGACGATATTTCTACGCTGCGAATAACAACAACTAGATGTAAACATTAGCATAATAACAATACAATAACACATGTGCAGCAAAATTCCAAGTTAACAGTTCAATGACATCCAATGAAGCAAGCATATTTCTTACTGGTTACGTGTGTCACGCAGAAAATAGATTACAAAACAACAATGCACACGTGAATATGCAATATTCTTTCGATCTTTGCACGGCTTAAAAATATCCAATTTACAATACTTGGTGCGTTTACTGCACATAAAAAGGAAAAAATCGCCATGCAGTGGGCTAAAGCACATTTTAGACATTTCCTGTTTTGTACCATTCTTTTTATTATAATCAAGGATGCGTATTAGATAACGCAAATGTACTATGAAACACCAGGTTACTAACTTTTGCACATTAATGCCACAGCAGCTGCAATTAAGAAGCATTTCTGCATTAGTTTGTAAAACACATTATCAGCCAATACAGTATTTATTTATTAATTTTTTGGAGAAGAGAATACTATTCGTTCCTCCAAGAGTATTTTTATAGTAATTTTATGAATGGAAATGTCACTAATTATGTCTTTTCAAACATTATGAAATGTTGCCACAATCGGCTTTTATCATAACACCCCCAAAATTTGTAGCAACCCTAACCTAAATAAATTTCATATCAAACATATTAAAACAAAGAAACGCGATTTTCGTTGAAATGAGTCCAATAATTGGGCCAACACTGCACTGAGTATGACGGCTAGTTGATTAAAAATTCTCTAAACCATACAAAGAAGCGAGATATAAATTTATTTTCTTTAAAAATAATTTTAAGCATTTTAATTTAGTTTATTATTATTTTTCTTTCTTTGAAATCTATATAAATAAAATTAGACTTTTGTCTGTACATTTCTTGAAATTCAAAAATTTTGCGATTTCTATCCGTTTCAAGCACCCGGGAATCCGATGCGACCCTCAAAAAAAAGTTTGTCTGTCTGTCATTCTGTCGTTCTGTCGTTCTGTCATTCTGTCATTCTGTCCGTGACGCTTTTTATGTTTAAGCATCACGTAAAAACGACTGAAGCGAATGATATGAAATTGGGTGTCATGATAGGTGGTCACTCAACTTAAAACATAGGCGTCGAATTTTTAAAAAATCTGGATTGGATTTTGAGATTTTGCGAAAATCCTTTCAAACTGCGTAAATTTGTGTTCAAGCATCACGTAAAAACGACTGAAGCGAATGATATGAGATTGGGTGTCATGATAGGTGGTCACTCAACTTAAAACATAGGCGTCGAATTTTTAAAAAATCTTGATTGGATTTTGAGATTTTGCGAAAATCCTTTCAAACTGCGTAAATTTGTGTTCAAGCATCACGTAAAAACGACTGAAGCGAATCATATGAAATTGGGTGTCATGATAGGTGGTCACTCAACTGAAAACATAGGCGTCGAATTTTTAAAAAATCTTGATTGGATTTTGAGATTTTGCGAAAATCCTTTCAAACTGCGTAAATTTGTGTTCGCACATCACGTAATAACTGCAAAGGTGAAAAAATGATATTTGGTGAAATGATAGGTGGTCACTCACCTTAAACTATTAGCATCTAATTAAAAAAATCGATCATATTTCGAGATTTTGCGAAAATCGTTTAAAACTGAGTGAATCTTTGTTCCCGCATTACGTAATGACGACTAAAGCGAATGATATGAAATTTGGTCACATGATAGATGGTTGCTCAACATAATTTGCAGGTGTCCAATTTTTTAAACATTTTTATTAGATTTTGAGATTTTGTGAAAATTCTCTCAAAATACGTTTATATTTCTTCAAACATCACGTAATAACGACTAATACGAATGATACGAAATTTAGTGATATGATAGGTAGTTGCTAATCTTAATTTATAGGCGTTGAAATTTTAAAATATTTTGATTACATTTTGAGATTTTGCGAAAATTGTTTTAAAATGCTGAAATTTTGTTCCAGCATCACGAAATAAAGACTGAAGGGAATGAAACGAAATAGGGTGACATGTGATAGGTTGTCACTCAACTTAAATTCTAGGCTTCAAATTTTTCAAAAATGTTGATTAGATTTTGAGATTTTGCGAAAATTATTTCAATATGCGTAAATATTCGTTCGCGCATCACATAATTACGACTAAAGCGAATGAAATGATATTACTTAGTTACTCTCTAACATGTAATAGTTTAACAATACATAAAAATTATAACTTCGCTTTCTTTACTTTGGCAACATACTACATCCACTCTGTGTACTCCTACAATGGTGACGAAAGTTCTTGCTTTTTGGAAATTTGCATTCACTAACCCGTCAAGGACGGGTACTTCAGCTAGTTCATGAATAATTTTAGTTATTGCTTGTTTACAATTAACCCAGAAAATCTTGCCTTGGGGTAATTGTAAACATCAATTCCTCAGTAACACAACTTAGTATGAGCGCATCTTATTTTTATTTTAATACTAGCTGAAGTACCCGTCCTCGACGGGTTAGTGAATGCAAATTTCCAAAAAGCAAGAATTTTCGTGAGCATTGTAGGAGTACACAGAATGGATGTAGTATGTTGCCTAAGTAAAGAAAGCGAAGTTATGATTTTTATGTATTGTTAAAATATTACAGGTTAGAGAGTAACTAAGTAATAGCATTTCATTCGCTTTAGTCGTAATTATGTGATGCGCGAACGAATATTTACGCATATTGAAATAATTTTCGCAAAATCTCAAAATTTAATCAACATTTTTGAAAAATTGGAAGCCTAGAATTTAAGTTGAGTGACAACCTATCATGTCACCCAAATTCGTTTCATTCCCTGCAGTCTTTATTTCGTGATGCTGGAACAAATTTTCAGCATTTTGAAACGATTTTCGCAAAATCTCAAAATGTAATCAAAATATTTTTAAAATTCTCTCTCTCAACACGTATAAATTAAGATTAGCAACTACCTATCATATCACTAAATTTCGTATCATTCGTATTAGTCGTTATTAAGTGATGTTTGAAGAAATATAAACGTATTTTGAGAGAATTTTCACAAAATCTCAAAATCTAATAAAAATGTTTAAAAAATTGGACTCCTATAGTTTTCGTTGAGCAACCATCTATCGTGTGACCAAATTTCATATCATTCACTTTAGTTGTTATTACGTAATGCGGGAACAAAGATTCACTCAGTTTTAAACGATTTTCACAAAATCTCGAAATCTGATCGATTTTTTTTTAATTAGATGCTTATAGTTTAAGGTGAGTGACCACCTATCATGTCACCAAATATCATTTTTTCACCTTTGCAGTTATTACGTGATGTGCGAACACAAATTTACGCAGTTTGAAATGATTTTCGCAAAATTTCAAAATCTAATCAAGATTTTTTAAAAATTCGACGCCTATGTTTTAAGTTGAGTGATCACCCATCATGACACCTAATTTCATATCATTCGCTTCAGTCGTTTTTACGTGATGCTTGAACACAAATTTACGCAGTTTGAAAGGATTTTCGCAAAATCTCAAAATCCAATCAAGATTTTTTAAAAATTCGACGCCTATGTTTTAAGTTGAGTGACCACCTATCATGACACCCAATTTCATACCATTCGCTTCAGTCGTTTTTACGTGATGCTCGAATACAAATTTACGCAGTTTGAAAGGATTTTCGCAAAATCTCAAAATCCAATCAAGATTTTTTTAAAATTCGACGCCTATGTTTTAAGTTGAGTGACCACCTATCATGACACCCAATTTCATATCATTCGCTTCAGTCGTTTTTACGTGATGCTTGAACACAAATTTACGCAGTTTGAAACGATTTTCGCAAAATCTGAAAATCTAATCAAGATTTTTTAAAAATTCGACGCCTATGTTTTAAGTTGAGTGACCACCTATCATGACACTCAATTTCATATCATTCGCTTCAGCCGTTTTTACGTGATGCTTAAACAAAAAAGCGTCACGGACAGAATGACAGAATGACAGAATGACAGACAGACAAACTTTTTTTTGAGGGCCGCATCGGATTCCCGGGTGCTTGAAATGGATAGAAATCGCAAAATTTTTGAATTCCAAGAAATGTACAGACAAAAGTCTAATTTTATTTATATAGATACAAAATTGTATTATACAGTGGCCGCTGCTTAATTGGATGCGTGATTAATTGGATTAGCCACCACGGAATCACTCTTTTCAAAGCCTCAATCAAGGCCGCTGCTTTTTCGAATCTGCCACTTTATTAGATCAAAAATCGATGACACTAACGTCATCCAATTAAGCGGTGGCCATTGTATTTTAATATGAATGTCATATTTCATTGCATTTTATAATTTGACTTAGTAATTAGGCCTAATCTATTTTCATCCAAAATTTATTTTATCATTTATTTAAGACATGATGTACCAATAAAAAAATGGTTATTACATATCTAACATTAAAAAAATGTTTAAAGTATTATATTTCATATTATTATGCATTACACTATGGAAATATATCTGTTTACAATTACCCCATGTTATATGGGGGGGGGGATGGTATGGGGTAATTGCAAACAGGCCCTTATAAATTTAAAAACTTTAATGCAAAGTAAAATGCTTAAAACTTGGTTAAATATTCAAAAATTAAGATTCTGTCATTTTTTTTAAACTAAAAGTTATTTATTTAGTTTGTATTAATGATCATATCCAGAAGTGATCAAAAGTGTTTACAATTACCCCAACTTACCCTACCAGCGAGAGCCACATAGCTCTGTGCTGTAAAATATTTAATAATTGGGTAAAATCATACAAGACGGTGCCCCTCATGTAAACACGGCGATAGCCGCTGGAGCTTGGCGATCGCCAAGTGCGAGCGCTACAGACCTTGGCGCCAAGCTCCAGCCATGGCGCCAAGCCTCCCTTGCGACCGCCAAGCTCCAACGACTATCGCCGTCTTGTGACGAATAAACACTAGTATATACCACTAAAATTTTACAAAGAAACACAAATTCTAAGTAAATGACACTATATAAAACAGTCAAATCCACAGCAAAACATTAGAAAAAGTACAATTAAAGAAGCACTTACCTCACTTTCCCCCCCCCATTCTATATTCCACACATCCATACTAACGAAGAAATTCCCCGAGACGCTCACTAACTTACGTTAAAGGGTCCGTAAAACAGAATCAAAAACACAAGGAAAAGTCAACACAAACTTATTCGACTCAGAATCAAAGAACACCAAACTTCAATCTTCATGCAATTAACACTAAATGAAAATTCTATACTTCAAATGCACCGCGTTTAATTATCAGAATTGCCACTCAGATTCTGATTAAAAAAAAAAAAAAAACGATTTTCCAGACCAACATGTGATAAAAAATCCAGACGATTTTCAAGTTTATGACGTCAGCTTTACATATGTTCTCCAAGGGCGGAAGCAGAAACTCTTTCGGAGGGGGGCGCAAATAGTCAATATTCATTTTATCTAGTATAAAGCCTGCTAAATATTGGTAAAAGCCCCATTTATGTAGTGTAAAAACATTTTTCTCGGAGGGCGCGCGAGCCACTCTGCGAGACCCCAAAAAAAACATCAGTGGGTCCGGCTACCGCCTCAAAAGGGCCCCCTCGAAAATATGATAACGCGGGCCCCTCTGCGAGACCCAAAAAAACATCAGTATGTCCGGGCGGGCCCCTCTGCGAGACCCAAAGAAAACATCAGTGGGTCCGGGCGGGCCCCTCTGCGAGACCCCAAAAGAACATCAGTGGGTCCGGCCAACGCCTCAAAAGGGCCCCCTCGAAAATATGCTATCGTTTACTCTTCTGCGAGACCCCAAAAAAACATCAGTGGGTCCGGCCATCGCCTCAAGGGGGCCTTCTCGAAAATATGCTAACACGGGCCCCTCTGCGAGATCCAAAAAAAACATCAGTGGGTCCGTCCACCGCCTCAAGGGGGCCCCCTCGAAAGTATGCTAACGCGGCCCCTCTGCGAGACCCAAAAAAAACATCAGTGGGTCCGGCCACCGCCTCAAAAGGGCCCCTCGAAAATATGCTAACGCGGGCCCCTCTGCGAGACCCCCAAAAAAAACATTAGTACAAGTTGAAGCAAATTAGAATAGTAGACGAAACAGGAAAAAACGAAAAATAACAATAACGCATGCGCAAAACGCAAATTAACAGATTAATGACGTCAAATTGAGCGAACGAATTCCTTACATTCATCGATACATACATTCGAAAATATACTAACGCGGGCCCCTCTGCGAGACCGAAAAAAAAACATTAGTACAAGTTGAAGCAAATTGGAATAGTAGACGAAAGAACAGGAAAAAACGAAAAATAACAATAACGCATGCGCAAAACGCAAATTAACAGCTTAGTGACGTCAAATTGAGCAAGCGAATTCGTTACATTCATCTGCTTACGTCACACATACACAGTAGCTAGATTAAAAAACAACTATTACGCATGCCCGAAAGTGCAAGAAATTTCGCTTCTTTCAATAGTTCGAAATTATCCAATTTACAATATTTCACGCATTATCATTCCTCTAAAAAAAAACGTCGCCAAGCTCTACACATTTCTTTATGGTTGCCAGTCAAACTACCATCGGCAGGGTACTTTACTAACGTTGAACATCGCTCACGATGTCGCCAGAACCAAGGGGCACCGGATACGGAACATAGGCCAATAATTGTTTCAGGAGTTTATTGTCAGAATAATTGTATTTACTTTAAAAAACAAAAACGGGGGATTAGGTGACAGACCCCCCCCACTCCCCCCCATGAAGTTAGCAACTGAAAGTCTAGTGAATCAAAATCCATAAATATGCAATGCATGTTTATACATCTCTGTTTAAAAAGAAAAGGAAATCTAGTACATTAAAATAGATTCCGACACACTAATTTGCCGCAAAATTAAACACGCCCAAAATAAGTCGAAATCGAGGCTGTTCGTTTATTTATTTTTTAAAACATACAATTAATTTCTAAATTAAAATAATTTACATCGTATCTATAACCCGATAAGTTATTGAGAAATATCATTGATATTCACTTACTTCACATCCAAGCAGTCGATGACGAGCAAGATATACAGTAGCAAAATTTCCTTTTCCTAACGTTACATCCTTATAATATTTATAATAACCTATATTTCCCGATTTAAGTTTTGTTAGAGCCATTATGTTATATTTTGATTTGTTAAAAAAGTATTTCAAACATTCATAATTAAAATAATTGAGAAATGATTAAATTTCCCTGATTTACCACTATCTTTTACATTTTAATTTATAATTGTTTTCCTTTTTTTGTTCTAGGATTGCCAACGGAAAAAAGAAAATACATATGTGGTTGCGTTTGAAAATGTTTACTCTACACATGCCTAACCATTATACTAAGAATGTGAAAATAGCTATGGAAAGGAGAAGATTCAATTTGTGTAATGAATGCTCAAATGTCGTTGAGTTAGAAATCTGAAAAAAATGATTATAGTGGATATTCCAGAAAATCAGAATCCGATAAAATGCCGTAAACTCCACGGCAAGAGAAAATACTGCTTTCAAAATGTTTTTGCATAGTGCTTTTTCTCTTCACCGAGCCAGAACATCGTCAGAATCCCGAAAATTCCCGATTTCTGATTTTTGCACGGGAACCTCCCCTCCCAGATCATTTCAAAGGATATGTGTACCGGGTAATTCAAAATAGATGTTAAGGTGATTATTTTTTAAACAGTAAGTGATCGAAACATACTTTCAATTAGAAAAGTTCGTCAAATCAAGAATAGCTTTCAGATATGTCATTTTTTACTGGGGGGGGGGGGGTTGCATATATATTAAAATACGAAATTTAATTTTTATACGGTCCTTCCTTTCCTACCCTTTATATTTAGAAGAATGTTGCACTTTGTCTAAGAAAATTAACAAAACGAATCCCGTGTCTCAAGTGAGATAGTTAGCAAAAAATTTATTTTAAAATGATGACTTACACCCAAGGGCGGATCCAGAAAAACTATCTGGGGGGCCTCCGTTTTCTATTAGAATGGTACATTGATTTCCCAATGCTGTTTCTTCCAATAAATAACTAGGCATGGTATATCACAACTAAATAAGTATGTTATCTGATGCCAAGCTCGGACGACAACGGATACTGGGATGCGAAAAGGGTTTTCCGTTGCTCTCTCCACTATGTGGGGGGCGGAGTTTACGGTTTAACACATTAACCTTTTGTTGCTAGATTCCAACTGGTCATTAAAAAGTCGTAAAATTCGCCAGAATATTATTCGCCATACTCCCTATAGTGACAGAAGACGTGGCTTATCAGCAACAGCCTTTATCCATGTTGTTGCTCACGGGTCCTCCCATCAACAGTTTAGTGTGTACAGAGTAGAATTGCTGCATGCATTATTCAACCCATTTCACAGCCACCGAACATTATACAGTGTACACTGCATACATTTTTGCATTTCTGGATTGCAATAGGTTTTGCAGATTAAGAAATTCCCATCCTTTTCTGTGAGTACCTTAGTATATGCAGAGCCTGATTAGGACCAACGGGGGCCCCGGGCATTGTTTAATTTGGGGAGTCAATCTATGGAATATGGAATTTGCTTTATTTTTCATAAAATTTTGCTATAAAAAATATTTCTGAAAAATATTTGAAATTGGGGGACCCTTTCGAGCTGGGGGCCCTGGGCAAAGTCCCAATTTGCCCATACGATAATAAGGCCCTGAGTATACCAGCCTCGATTACAACTTCGGGTTTCTTTTGAAAATCAGACCCCTATACACTGCCAGGCACTCGCTTTGTCCGATATCTTAGAATATATTTTACTTTTATAAGGAGGATTTGTACCCATACGTCTGAGACGTGTAGATAACTTTTGAGAGTAGTTCAATGAAAGAAAGCTGTACAAATTGGAGTGTGAGGGGGTTGGCTGTTCTTCTATGCTTCAACATCATTCAAGGCCCATGCTGATTGCCGCTGCGTCTAACGCGACTGCAGGGGGTAAGAGATCATGCCCCGAGTTTTAAGACTCATGCGTATGCAAATGCCAGGAACAAAACGTCACAGGCGACGTGAGCGTACGCAAAATGCCTGCGGTCGGCGCGCAACTCAAGGCTACAATAAAAGAAAGGAGGGAGATGCAATTAAAGACATTCGCTGCAAGTTCAAGTGAGCGCTTTCGTGAATTATGGTTTGAAGAAATCACTTGGATAACTTCAGACGTGGAAGAATGATCAGAAAAGCTGGAGGAGGGGCATAGTGTGACCAAAATAGCTAAAGATATCAGAATCAAGAAAAGCGTCGTTTTGTTGCGCTTGTTAAACCTTCCAAACCATAGGTACAACTGTTAGGAAGGTTGGTGGCGGACATCTCCATAGGAAAATACCCTGGATGACCGATATATCATCCTGCAGGAGAAACGAGCCCGAAGCCAATCAGCAAGCGCCATTGCTCAGCAACTGTGTACAGCAACGAGGCGACAAGTGCGGAGGTTCAGTGTGCCCAGACGCCTTCACAAAGGTGACCTATTCGCCCACCGTCTTGAATGCTATATAAGGTGACCAAACGTCCCCATTTTCAGGACATTTTTCAAATTGTCCCCAGAATGTAAAAATGGAACTGGGGACAATTTTTAATCATTGCATTGTTTTGCAATTAAATTACTGTTAATTATTGCATTAATTATAAATGTCCGCAGTTTTGTTGTCAGAATAGGGGACATGTCCCCGATTCTGACAACAAAAATCTGGCCACCTTAATGCTATATCCCTTTGAAAGTTGGCCATCGGCGCCACCGTTTAGGGTGGTGCTAGGAGCACAAAACCTGGACATCTCATGGAGTCGTGTCCTCTTTACCAATGAGAGTCGTTTCAGTGCCACATGAGATTTTAACGCCAGATGATTTGGAGAGTGGTCGGTCTGCCAAAGTTCACATATTTTTCGCGTCTTAAAATAATGTTCCTATGTTTCGTCTTTCTAAATCAAAATTTCGTTTTCCGTATTAATCTCTCTCCACTTTGTTTTTCGGCTCGATAAAATGTTCTTTCTTTTCGCGACGGTTTGTCTGGGTTTTTAGGGGTTCCCCTTCTAAATTAATTTCGCTTTAGCATATGCTGTGTAAATTCTTGGTGCCTCCCGGTCGTACGCCTTTGCTTTCTCATGGGGTTGTAGACTTATGTATTGGCATTCGCCAAATTCTGGCACTTCTGTCTTGGCGTTAATCATTTAATCCGTTTGTTTCAAATTTTTATATTGTTTACGCTTACCGGACGGGGGTTGTCACGTGGGGCAGTGGCTTATGAGTGCTCATATTTTACTCGCCAACCTGTAAAGAGCTTGCAGTTTTGTAGGAAGATTTTAGTACACTTCTATATAGCTCACCGTCAGAGGAGGTTGTGTTCGTTGTTTTTTTTTTATGGAACTCCGGCATGCCGTGTGGCCGGAACGATTAGATATGTTCTTGGTGTTATTTTCTACAAAAGCAATGTATTGTACGTAAATTGAAGTTGCTTACTTTAAGACTGTTTTGCTGATACCTCTAATAAACGTAGCTTTTTCTGAATTCGAGTCGTCTTCCTGTTCTTCTAAGTCCTCAGCGTACTTCATGGATACTTTTAATACACTATACGTCATGTAACGTTCTCTTAATCCCCCTCCGACAACTCCTTCATAAAAACTTGGTGCCGTCATAGTCGGGACACGGTTTCATCGCAGTAACATCACGGAAAGAGACCGTTACGGTGGTCCACGAGTTTTCGTCTGGGCAGGTATTATGCTGAACGGGCGGATAGCTCCATGTTTTCGACAGAGGTTCTGTAACAAGAGATCGCTATTGTCAGGAGGGGATCCTTCCCGTGTGCGTCTGCTCCGAAGTGCCATTGGAGCTGACTTCGCTTTTATGGATGACAATCTACGGCCACATCGAAAAGTTCCTATGTTTCTATGTTTCGTCTACGTGTTTCCATAGTTTTTATTTAGAGTGATCACTCCTGCTGTTCAGGAGCTTGTAGAAAGTGTAGATATCACTCGAATGGATTCGCTAGCAAATTCCCCTTATTTAAATTCCATAGAGGATGTGTGGGATTAGGGTTGGTCACAAGCTATATGGGGAAAAAAAATTTTAATGTTATTTTTTGGGGCACCCCCCTAAAAGTTGCCAATTGACTAGAAAATGAGATCGGTAAAGTTTTAGCTCAATTCCATAATATTAACCCGTGCCGCATCGAGGTTGAATTTTCGAAAAATTACGATTTTTGCCAAAAATATGAAGTTTTTCCTTCATTTAGTATAAACTATTTGCTCTACAAACCTGGTTCATGTTTTATTTCATAAAAAATGTTGTTGTTTCGAACTTTTACTCTCAACAAAACCAATATTTAATGGCATTCAGTGTTTTTTGGTCAGTTTGTGAGTCGTGGCACCAAAATCTACATTTTTGTAAAATTAGTGAAAAAAGATAAATTAAGAATTTTAAATACTTTTGACCGTTTCTTGTATTATTTGCATCAATAAACAAAAAATAAATCAAGAATTTTCATAACTTAAACTACAATTCATGAAATATTTTTATTTATTTAGTTTGCATTTCTGCGCTTCAAAAGAAAGATCTTGATTTGTATTTCAGTTGAAGCACATCTAAGTCAAACGTCTCAAATTCACTTTATTAAAATGCTATTTTTGTTACCTGTTATTATTTACTTTTAGAATGGACATGGGTGTCCATACGTATTGGCAAGGAGGGGCTATGCCTCCCCTAGCTCCCATATTATCGTTATGATTTTCATTTCAAGTGGTTTAACACTAAAACATAGTATCTTTCCGGTGCAGAACCCTTGACGTGCAATAAGACTCCGAAGACAAGAATTTCGAAAACCAAGAATTGATCTCATCAAAAGCAGATTTTAAAATTCCGATTTAGAGAGTGCTGTTGTTCACTGGGATGGAAAAATGCTTCCTCATATTTTTAATAAAGAAATTGTAGAGAGAAAAACGATTTTAATTAGCTATGGCGATGAAGAACAGTTAATAGGAGTTCCTCAGCTTGAAAATAATATGAGAATAACTCTCAGGCAAAAGCTGCACTTACAGCAGTTGAAGAATGGGAGGAAGTTGGTAAAATTCAGGCAATGTGTTTTGATACCACTGGTTGCCTTAGGGGAACGTGCATTTTTTGCTGCAGCAATTACAGGATCGAAATCATGTATATTTACCTTGTCGCCACCATATTTTAGAAATCATCCTAAAATCTGTTTTGATTGAAAAGTGGGCAAAGCTACTTCTTTTCATCCAGATAATTAAAAAAAATTAAATTCAAATTAGGTGGTCTACGTTAGACAAGACACAGTACAAAACTGCTATCGAAGATGAAACTATTACATAAAGAATACAGAATTTGGAAGAAATTTCAAATTTTCTTGAAGAACATTTAAGAAATCAACAGCTCAGAGATAACTATGGAATAATAACTAACTATAGAATAATAACGGGAATAACTAAAGAATTAATACAACATTATTTAATTTTTATAGGAGTCTTCCCAAATTGACATTTCTTTCAGAGTATCTGGTGCTGTTCATTATGCCAGGTGGATGTCTAAGGCAATTTATTGTCTCAAAATACTTCTTTTCAGACATCAGGTCTCATTAACAGATTTAGAAAAAGGAGCTATTAAAGACATTTGTTTATTTATAATAAATATTTATGTAAAGGCATGGTTCAACACTCCCACTCAGACTTTAGCCCCAATCAAGACATAAAATTATTAGAATCGCTTGTTCAATACTAAAAATTTGATAAAGAGCCTGCAAACAGAGATCAATAAAATGATAAGCCATCTTTGGTATCTTAACTTGGAGCAAGTTGCATTTTCATTTTTTGAAGACAATATGGCAAAAAAAAGTCAAAATAAGCATGGCTGCAAAATTAATTGCACTTGAAAAAGAAACTGATGATGATGATGATGATAAAGATGTAAGAGCAACAATGTTTCAACGAAGTGGATCATTTATTGGACAAAGAAGTTGACTTTTTTTATTTTATCTCGAACAGTAATTTTTTTTAGAGATTTAATTTTAATATGCAATTTTTGAATACTGATCCCGATGTATGGTATGAAAATCAGTATTATTTGAAAGAAAAAGAAAAAACTGAAAGCTTTTAAGGTTTTTAATGACTCAGTTGAAAGGGGAGAAAAATGAATCCAAGGATTCAATTCCTGTTTAACCGAGGATGAAGAACAAAAGCAGTTTTTACTATAGGTAGTTTCCGAATGTAGAAAAACTTTTCCAGACTCTTCGAAAGCCACATTATCTAAGCCTTGCCACTTTAACAAAAAATTGTGAACATTAATAATTTATTTTTTTTTATAATGTGCTTGTTTTTGGATACATAAGTTTAATAATCAAATATATCTGAACGTTAGTCGTTCTCAATTTTATGCCTTCTTTGACCTTATTTTCTGTTAATTATTTTACTTAAATTTCATTTTTTTTTAATTTCAGATTTTTTCAAAAATAAAACCTTTATTTTGCACACAAAAAATAAAGAAAAACAAAAGGAGGAAAGACGAAATAGAATTTTTTGAATTATCATAAAAAATCCAACTTTTAGCTTTCAGATCATACCTAGTCCTGAAAAAAGCGCAGATATATGCTTTTTTCAGGACTAGATATGATCCGAATGTTACCCCCTGAGCGTTTTGGAAACGGGCAAATAATCTAAAGTTGTTTTCACGGTAAAATTTTCATGCACTTTTTAAATTATAAAAAAATAAAAATTTTAATAGGAAGATTTGCAATTATTTAAAAAAAAGGCTCCTAAACTACATACAAACTTTAATATCAAACATATTTATGATATCACAATGTTATAAATGATTAATATTATAGATGAATTGCATTGAAAACTTTAATAATGTGGACGGGATTTGACATCACAACCGCTTGGAGGGTTAAATCTGTAAGTTTTTGCATAAAAGTGAGGTGTAGCTCATCAGGGCATTTAGTTTTCTTATGAAACGAGACCAACATTATGTTCCTAGATTCAATTTTATCCATTTTATAATGGAAAAACTGCTTTTTTTTCGAAAATACATGGTTTTTCAAAACTTTAACCTCAATGCGGCACGGGTTAATATTATGCAAATCAGTTGAAACTTTACCAATCTCATTTTTAAGCCTATTGGCAACTTTTTTTGGGGGGGTGCCCCCCAAAAAATTCGCAAGTTGATTTCTTGTGACCACCCTAGTGTGGGATGCTTTGGGGAGACGCCTTGCGGCATGATTGCATCCACCGGAGAACATCCAACAACTGAAACAGATACTGATTGAGGAATGGGCACTTTTACCTCAAGAACGGCTGGACAATCTGGTGCTCTGTAAGAGATACGGAGTGAAGCAACCACTGAAATAAGGGGAGGGCATATCTCATACTAAGGAACATCTGCTTGTTGTTCTTGCACAGACAACCATGTGTATAGATACTGCGAGTTCAATAAAGCCTTTTTTGTTCGATTCCATAGTGTATGCATTGTATTCATTTTTGCACAACCACGCTTTCGTCATTGTTTGGATACAAAATGCTGTCTTGCATTTCTGAATTTCAAGTCTCTCAGATGATTTCTCGTGGAGTTATGGCAAAAAGAACACCTTCAGCTTAGTTTTGCACACCGGTGTGTGTATATTTATATATACGCTGATCTTTTTTTAAAATTTCAGTTCATGTGAAAATTTACATAAAAAATAACTTCCCTAATCCATAGTATATCTAGCTCGGGGGGCCCTCAGAGCCCTCCACTTGGATCCGCCACTGTTTGAGAAATGGTTTAATGGTATTAATATACATTAGAAAGTAATACAGGGGTGAATAGATGAGCTAGATGATGTCACTTTTTAGGTTGAAGCAAGTGTCCCCTGCTGTCTAAGAGATGATGGATACCTGAGTGAAGAAGGTCCGGAGAAAGGGGGGGTACAACCTTTCATGCAGTATTGTGCGCACACTTACTATACTCAGACATTTCCTCAGCTATTTTGCAAGTGCTTTAAAGTGCAAGTTTTGCACTTTAAAACTCAATCCCAACGAAATCAATTTGCCTGTCTTGAGCGCAACTATACTAGGCAAATCAAATGCAAAGTACCAAGAACTGCGTCGGAATTATTCATTTTAAGTGTGGAGAAAAATTAAATGTATTGAGTGTACTTTTGATTAACGTAATTAAGAACCATGCTACTGCCAAAGTATTGCTCTTTACACATACCCATCATAAAAAAAACCTGTAGAGAACGTGTTTCCATAGTTTTTATTTAGAGAGATAACTTTTCTTTTCTAATATATTCATTTGAACTTTGATTTATGGGGAAATTTTTGAGCTAAGCAGTTCAAGAAGCAAACTAGAACAACGTTCCAGAAAGGAAAATGAAACATTCGTTAAGTTTAGGCGCCTTAGTAACTAAGCCGTTGCCGTAAGAACAAACGAAGTGAAGCAGCACCGATTTGGCCAGTGCATGGGAGGGTGAATTACCTCGGCTGGACTGCTGTGGGGCCGTGTACGCTAATGGGAGCTGGTGCACGTAAAATCTTTTTTGGAGGATACTGAATCCACAAACTTTTTTTTAGAGCTAATCTGTTCTAAATGTTAGCGCTAGAAAGTTAAATTTGACTGCGCTCTGCTCTTCTGCGTTGTGTACTCTAATAAAGCTCTTTAAATAGCGAGTTTATGAAAAATTAGCGTCCTCTTCTATTAAAAAAATGGCTATTTTTTTTTTCTTTACGAGAAATTTTGATCCATGCAACTTTGTAACATTCCAAATTTTTACGGAAATAAGATTTCATACTCATGAATTGAAGTTTGGGAAATTCAATAACGCTTGTGAATTTACATGGCCAAAAGCGAAAAATTGTGAGATTTGGATGTCCAATGTGCGGGACCCAGATCGGAAATTCAAAATAGCAATAGGACAATAGTTCATCACCAAAATATAACAACAGCTGAACGTAGTAATATGTTATTTTCAACCAAAAACAAAAAACCTTTATGAACCATCGAAATCCAACAAGTACTGGACTTTAAGAACCCTCGAAAATCAGTCGAGTTTTGATAGTCCTCAGATACCATATTCAAGCTTCATTGGTTTCATCCACTAATTTCTTCGACGATTTCTGTTTTATAATATAAATTGCTTAAGAATAAGTGAACTTTATCTGCAAATATTTTTCAGATCATCCTGTTTCAATCCGGGTACGTTTTTACAAATATATGCCAGTGATGTCAAGCTCTTAAGATCTCGCAGATCATCATTTTTCTAATAATTGAGATAACAAGTCAATTTTAAAAGAGCAACTAATTCAGTCACTAAAAGTTTTTCACGAGCAATCCATCAGCGTCTGAAGAAGCAGACATCAACTTCCATCGCACCATTTTTAAAAACTAAGTGGTAAAACAACTTCAAATGTTTTCGAAAAATTTCGAATGCTTAGTAGCCTCATTAACCCACGAAAATATCGCCAAAGCTATTTAAACTACTCAGAATGTTGTCAAGATCACTTGGGAATCATCTTCTTTCGAATAAATGTGACTAACTGCAACAAAGAATTTTCTGTTGAGCAATCCGAGAACGTCAATGGAAGAATCACCTCTTCTCATTTCACAACGCTTCTATTCAACAAGTCAATACCGAGTATTTACGTCGCACAATGGTAAAGGACTAGTAAACTCAGCCATTCTGCCAACTTCCTTATTTCTTCAGGATGCAGATTTGAGTAATCTACAATGGTTGAACTTGGTATCTGGACTCAATTTTTTAAATATTTTAGAAATTGAATGTTGATTCTTAAAACTATACAACAGCTATTTATTGAAAACAGTAAATAATAATCTTGATTATTTATATCAATTGACTTGCCTGAGTTTTTTTTTTTTAATTTTTATAAGCTTTCCTCATACTTGCTATGTCTTTAGGTCGTGGTCAGCGTTCGAAAAATCTCAAAATTTTTACATGCCCTGTAGTACACGTTAAAAAAAAATAAATGTTCGAATAAAATTTGTACATGTCCAAGCATCTTGCATATTAACAAAATATTAACATATGCTAAAATATAATATTATATACATATCAATAAAAAATTACTTTTGGTTTAATTACAGCGAATGCATGTTCTTCCATATGCCTAGTTCCTTTTGTAGTAAATAGCCAATCTTCAATCACTGCGTGCTTATTCACATTAAATGATTCATCGTTTCAGATGACGTAATGCATCGCAATTGATTTTTTATGCAATTCCTTGCACTGAAATCTCTTTTACAGGCAGATGTTCTGGGATAAAGATAAATCGTTATTTCTACAAGAAGTAGAGTATTTGTTAATTCTACCTATTTACTCTATAGAAGATATGAGCATGCAGTTAGAAGATTTGACGTGAACTCACTCATTCTACTAACTGTGACTGAGTTTTGACCACTCATTTTTAGCCAAAATTATCTGTTCAACACTTAAGTTTTGACTAAAGTGATTGCAAAGATCTGCAGTTTCAAGGTTAGCAGGCGTAGACAGAGCTGCAGTATTTTCTAATGGCCAATAATTAAAAGTGAAGACATTGAAAAACGAATGTGCCTTGGACTTTTGCAATGTGTTGATTAATTTCTTGGAAAGGAATTTTTTGATTAAATATTTACATGCCCTGCAGGGCATGTAAAGGGGAAAATGCGTGCAGGGGAATTTTTACATGCTGCGGACTTTTCGGGCAATATAATTTTCAAGCCCTGGTCGTGGTTAAGTTTGGAACAAGCTCTTCAGGTTTGCAGACTGCAGCAATAGAACAAGAAATCGAAAATCATAAAAGTCAAAAGTTTTAAATTAAAAGGAGGGATTCTATTTTGCTGTACATAATGAGCGGTGTCTATAGACACCTGAATAAAAATCATACAAACAGTGTTTTTCTTTCTTTTTTTCGGGATAAAAAGTAATCTATTTGTTTATTCAGGATATAAGTTCCCTCTATTGGAAATTTCATCCGAATTCTGGCCGTTTCAGCGTATTTTCTTTCTTACTTTCTTCTTCTTCTTCTTTTTTTTTTTTGTAGATGTAACTTTTATATTGTCAAGCAGGCTCAGTGGCCGCATTAACCCACAAAAGTACCAGTAAAACTATTTAAACTTCTCAAATGAGATACAGACTTGATGAGATCTTGAACGGTTGGTTGGTGTCGTGTACATGGGAAGAACTATAGATGACCATGAGTGTGCAGAACACAGCTGGCTTGATGTTTTCGGAGTATAGACTCTTTTTGATGTCAAAGGGGGAGAATTCCCCGAGCTGGGCCAGAGATCTTAAAATGGCAGGGCAGTCAGTGGCGGGCCAGGGGGGGGGCAGTCCGCCCCAGGTACCAAGGGAAAGGGGGTGTCGTTTTCGTACATTTGTAAAAAAAATAAAATAAAATTGAGTAAAGTTGAGAAAAGCACCATTTATTTTGCCTTTTTCCTTTTCAGTTTTCTTTTCTTTTTTAAGTTTCCACTAAAATATGGATACCTTCAGTGTTAGGAGGGATTGCTAGGAGAAGGTGTAACTTAGATAAATCTAAGATAAATGTGCATTGGTGCGATACTACGATATGCGTACAAACATCTATTCAAGATTTCTGAAGAGACGAAGGGTTCTCGGATTTTTTTTTTTTTTTTTTTTTTTGGGGGGGGGGGGGGAATACGTATAGATATGTACTCTTCCTCTACATACGGATATAGGCTATTGGTCAATATCGGTACCTGATACTGTAAGAGTAGAAATAATAAAGAGAGGTAGCAAACCTATACAAAATAAAAATGGCCCATTTATTTCTGCAGTAAGACTTGGTGAGAGCCAAAAAGGAAATTGCCGTTAGTTAACAACTTCTTTTTTCTATAAAGATTTGCGGAAGGTCGAAGGCATTCTTAGAACATGGATGGTATACTCTCCATTAAAAGGCAGTTTGCTTTATTTCTGCTGCAGGCTGTTTGCTACTGATGAAAAAGAACATGGAGTATCGAAATTCGTTACAGGATTTCACAGGGGGGACCCTAGGGTACGAGGCACCCTACTGCAAACTTAAAAAATACGCCCTCTTTTATGCTCTTGATAAAGTTTTTCTCAGTTTTTGAGTTCGAAATGGTCCCTTCGAAGATGACGCCCCGATGCGATGCTAACCTTGCTTACCGTGTCGGGCCACCCCCTGGCGTTTCAGATTTCGTGGAAATTAAATCCCAAAATAAGTCATCATGAGAACTCGGAGAGACACCTTGCTTGTCTTGTAATGTTAAACATTGAGAACAAGATTTAATAAATCGATTGATAATCTACACCAAGAAGCACTGGAGAGCGAGAAAAAAAAAAAATGAAGGGAAATTTTGCATAGACTGTGCGCTTATTATTGGCCAAACAGAATCTTCCATTTCAGGGCCACCGAGAAAATATGACATTACATTGAAAAACAGAGAATTATTAGAAGTACTTCTTAGAATTATTAGAAGTACTATCTAATTATGATCCTGTAATAAAAGAGAATTTAGTTACAATACAACAAAAGGAATATCTTGAAAAATCGTAAGTACGTATTTGCCTTCAAAAATCGAAAATGAATTTATATCTGTTTCGGGCAAGTGTAAAAGAAAAGATTTTATTGGACGTAAAGAAAGCAAAATATTTCCGGATAATTTTCGACAGGACTCCAAATATGTCACACAGTGACCAAATGTGTGAAATAATCCGATATGTCCACATTGAATATGGCAAAGTAGCAGTCAGAGAATCTTTTTGGGGATTTTTTTTTCTTTTGCTGGAAAAAAAAAAAGCCGATGCCCTTACAGATGACATTTTAAAAAGTATAGAAGGAGATGGGCTCGAGATTAATCTATGCCGAAGTCAACGATAACGCTTCGATAGTTGAAGCGTTATCGTTGACTTCCCAGCCATAGTTGAAGCGTTATCGAAGGCTACGATAACGCTTCAACTATGGCTGGGATTCATACTGGTGTTCAAGCCAGAATACGAATTATTAACCCCAAAACTTTATTCGTACCGTGTGCATATCATACCACTCCTTAATTCTGTGTGGCAGCGTTCATTTGGAAGTGTTCCTTCGTGGGTGACATTTTTTGGGACACTGTAGATTGTCTTCACTTTCTTTTCTGCCTTCACACATCGTTGGGATGTACTGAAGAAACATGTAGATGTTATGGCCTAAAGATTATCTGAAACGAAGTGGAGCGCTCAATACGATGCTGTGAAAGAACACTTTGCAAAGTTTATTGAAGCGATCGAAGAACTTTGTGTAGTTCACGTCTCCGTCCTACCATTTTTAATATATGAAGGTTTATAACAATTTATTTTATCATAACATACTTTACAAACGGCAATTTTTATTTGACTGATTGCATTGCACGGGTTTGAAAAAAAAAAAAAAGACAATCTTGGTGAGTTGATGAACAATAAATTGAAAGTTTTGAGCTACTGTTGTTGCTGCACGTACGCGATGCTCCAGAGAGAAAAATCGTCTTTCCTCCTTCCAGGATTGTGAACGAGGTTGAATCTGCTCTGCTCTAACTAGCCCGACCCAAAGCGGGGCCGTCGTTATTAGCAACCGGGCCTGCTTCTTCGTTGCCACCGGAAGTAATGAGTGAAACATTGAGGCCTAATATTTACATTTGCGCTGTTCGATTGTATGCGATTTGGGATTATAAACGTTAATTTATTTTATAATTAAAAAACAATTTTGTTATAGTTTTGTCATAATGATTTAATGACAAGGTGTTTTAGATGTAGGTAATAATTTTTTGACGATTGCGCTTTTTTTTATGGAAATAAATCAACGAATTCAATCATAGAATTCGAACTTTAAGTTCTGAATGTAAAGGTAAGTGTACACTTGTATTTAGAAATTCTACAGATTTATAGGATATAAAGCATGTTTTGTGAATTAATATTCATGTGTTATTTATAAATCATTTTAATCTGAAATCGTTTAACGTGGGTAGTTTATTATTCTAGTAAATAAGCGTGCGTTGTAATACTAGTTAGACATTCTTATCTGTTTAAATCTTTCAGTTGAAAATGTCATTTATCATTTATTATAAATGCAACTAAATGTGTGATATTGGTTTCAGTGCAGAAGTACTGTAAAATCTTATCTTATCTTATATATAATAAAATCCGAGAGTAAACATTGTATGTAGCTAGGTTTGTAGGTAGGTTTGTGACCTCCGACCTTCTTGCGCGCGTCTCTCGATCGCATTGCGCCGAGACGGTTGGTCGCAGACCTACCGAATTTCGCATACGGCTTCACTAGGACAGATACTAACACGCCTCGGAGCGATTTTTTCGAAATTCGAATTAGAAAATGTTTTATTTTATGTTTTGTCCGATTTTTAGCGATTTTTCTTGCATAATACGTAATAACGCCGGTCATTGCACTCGCAATAAAACGATATTTGCATCATCGGATAGAGGAGAAAATTTTCTTTCGAAAACAGTTTGTTTTGACTATGTAACATAATTTGCAGATTTTTGGGAATTTTTCAAATAAAATTTAATTTGACGCTGACTTTCGTAAAATATTTTTAAAATTGCTGCATCTTGAATTCTATCCGTCATAACTTTTTTATTTTTAGTCAAATGACGGAGCATACATTTCGCCTTCTTTTAAAAGAAGAACGGAGGGAAAATATAAATTAGGAGATTTTTTACGAATTTTTATGTAAAGAAGGATTTTGAATTCAATAAAAGCTGTTTCAAGATTTCGGTATGATATCTTCCGCTATGGTTGTCTGGGAAACAGTAACAATGAATAAAATTGCCAGTTGAAAAACATAAATAAAACTTCTTTCAAACAAAGCCCCGAGTTTCCGGAAGTGAGATGGATCTTCGTCATTTAGATGTAACGAGTTTAGAACCCCATCCGGTACTGAATAGACTTGTCTTATCTTCTTATCTTCTTATCTGTGTGTAGCATCATCTTCTCCGAAACCGCTGGGAGTTGAGTTTCAATCGAGGTGTCCACTTATTCGAAAAATTCCGAGGAAGGTCTTCCGCTAATTTAAATTTCGAAATTCGAATTAGTTTAGGAGATATTGATAAAAAACCCCGTCAAAAACACTAATTTTTGCTCTCCGCGATTGTAACCCCTGTAGTGAAAATGTGAGAAATAAGCATCGAGGTTGCCATGTTTGGCGAATTTATTAAATGATTTACACTCTTGCATTAAAAATAAAGGAATAATACTTTTTTTCTGTTTCGAATATTTGCTAGGTTATTTTTTAATTAAAATATCGTCTGCGTGGGAAATCAGAGCAGGAATTCAATATTTTTTATACGCAAAAGAAAAAGGATTTGTAAATTTCAGAGACTAAAGTGCATAACCTTATAATTTGGCGAAAAAAATGGCTTATATGGCGATTTGGGAAAGTGGATTCTAGTGGTTTGCACACAATTTTAGGCTTGGCGCAATTTACTGAGAGCGTAAAGAAATAGTATTTTTAAAAACAAGTGTAGGTTTTACTAGAATTTAGCCTGAAATTTTAATTTTCTGTTCAGAAATAATGCAGTTTTTAAGGCGATTTTAAATTATTTTCATCAAGTTAAATAAATTGATTTAAGTTAGGGAAACCCCGCCAAATTTCAGAAAATTAAACTTTATCATTTGTATTGCTAATTCTATGCCCCGATTGATATGAGTTGGTGTTACGAGCGTATGAATAGATAATATTTTTTAATCCAGCCAAACAAGGTGTAATAAAATAGGAAGTCTTTATAAATACGAATGCTCTTTGAGATGAATGAGAATATTTTTAAAACCCAGTTAGACTAGCTGGTAATGCCTTTAAATTATTGCATTTATTGTGATGTTTAATGTGTGATTCATTTTGGCTATTTGCCATCGACTGCCGACGTTAATTACGCCAAAATGGCAGTTCTAGCAAAGTAAACATAAATAAATCATTTCATATTCTATTTTTAACACTGCTACAGTTTCCGTAGCAACGGAATCCATTGTTGCCACTTAAGTTGTTCAATTTAATAATTAAGTGAAACCACACATTTCTACATCTCTTAAGACCCAAAAAAGTGAAAACGCATTAAATATGAAACAAATAGAATTTTAACATATTTCCTTCGCGTGTGACGTCATTTTCACGTCATTGTCTTCTGTTTTGCTGTCAGATTATCCGGAGAAGCACATTACACGCTAACGTATGTGCTGCTTCGGCGGACATAAGGAAGCAATTTGTCCGGTGCGTATTTGCCTAACCCCTCTGTGTGTTTAAATTGAAGCATTGAAACTTTGTAGGCGTTTTTTTTTAAACTAGAAAAAGGCAGATTAACGTCGTTAACGTGAAAGAAGCGATATGGAAAACTATTTAATTGGTAGCCGTAATGCGAAATGATAATCGATTATTCACATGCGCAAAGCAACAAAATTTCAAAAGTATGAAAAGTCAGGAATATGAAATGAAAATCCAAAATAAATCACCAGAGACTATAGGATAAGCATCGTGTACGAGAATGATATTGCAATCATGTACATAACAAAGGCGCTTGCAAGGAATACAAAATATAATATGAAATTAATTGCTCTTTCTTCCCATGGCGTTTGTGGAATCTTTCCGAATAACGGGATCCAATGTGCTTAGAATATTTCATATAAATTACTTTTTTGTTAAAGTTCTATTTATTTTTTCATATATCTTCCAGTTACTCTTACAAGACCTAGAGCTCTAGAAACGGTTTCAGATTTTGTTTAATATTGAATTTGACACTATGCAATTAATCTATGTTAAAAATAAAATATGAAATTAGTTATTAATTTAGTGTGAATTGGCAGTGAGATCAACGTTAGTTTTATGTAACAAGTGTGCACGAAGGTAAATGTATAGGAGGGGACACTTCTCTTAGAAAGTTGGATAACGCTGTTGTTGCAAACAGATGGCGCTACGCACACTGGGTAACTGCGCATCTCCTGCTTCTGCGCATCCAGGTTGTTTATATTTCCATCGAGGCGAAGTCAATGGAGATCGTTGAATTAGCGGAACTTCAAAAAAATATGAAATACATAGACTTATGAACGTGATATATAATAATTTCTGTCTTCAGGTGTGTTTTAATTACCTAATTGTCTTAAAATACTATTTCGTAATTAATATAGGTAATAATTTCGAAGCGAATTAATATTATGTATGTTATGTCGTGTTATTATTTTGCCCAAAAGCTGTATTTTAAGAAATAGTAATAAATTTAGAAGAATGTTGTATGTGTGAATGCAATATTTAAAAAGTGTCATTATATGAGGATCACGCTCAAACAAGCAGTATTTACATTTATTTCATGCTGTGACAAATTTTAACACAGCTTTAAATTGCCGCTAAAAAACTCATGTTAAAATGTTAAATTCATGTTACATTAAGAACTCGCACCATTTTCTAATGTAAATATATACCGCGGCAGACGAAAACTTCTTTTCTGTGAGCCACGATATACACACTCGTTCACAAATATAAACTCAATATTTTAATAATCTTAAGATAGAACATTTTTTTTAATCTTTTTTTATTCATTTGTTACTAAGGCAACCATGTAAGCAAAAGCGAAAGAAATATTTTAAATTTAGTGCTCGCGTTAATAATCTCGTTCACATGCTAGGTCGGAAAATTAAAAACAAGTAAAATTAGTTATCAATCAGTACGGGAAATGCTTTATTCTTTTGCCGCTAGGATCGCTGCACGTCGCTAGATTTCCAATGTTTACATCATTGAAACTTCTTTGGGGTACCAAAAGTTTAACATTACAGCTATGGAGAGTGTCCACTCCTATAGTATATCTCCGTGCAAGTGTGCTACTGTATTAAGAGTTCAGTAAGGGTAATAAGCTTTTCCGCTTAAGTTACGTCACAAATTTTTTCATTTGCGAAAGCGACAAGATCTTCACGGAAACAGGATGCATTTTTGGTTTCTGAACGTACAATGTGCATCGATTGTTTCGTGTAGGTTTTTTAAATTTGAGTAAAATTTAATAAAGTCATCTGCAACATAACTGTGCTAATGCATTGTCCACGCTTTACGAAATGCAAGATAAGATAAAATAGTATTCAACATCATGTAAAGTTATTCATATGGTATGTATGAATGCTATAAATTAAACCTAAAAAAGAGAATTATATGATGTAGAAATAAGGCATTTTTCGAAAGAGAAACGTTTCGTCTGCATACCGTAAAGTTCTTACTTTTCTGATCGCCAGTGACAATGACGCAGTTTTTGTGTCATCATGTTGCAATCGTCTCAAATTTCCACTCATGGAGTCAGCTTTTCGTCAGAACTCCAGCAATTTTTCACTATTAGAGATTCCTATCACTGGGTTTAATTCGAATTATATGTGTGTAAGGAAAATATTCGTCTCCTACCGTGCGGAGAACGGGTAAGCAGCTAGTATATAATAAAATCCGAGAGTAAACATTGTATGTAGCTAGGTTTGTAGGTAGGTTTGTGACCTCCGATCTTCTTGCGCGCGTCTCTCGATCACATTGGGCCGAGACGGTTGGTCGCAGACCTACCGAATTTTGCATACGGCTTCACTAGGACAGATACTAACACGCCTCGGAGCGATTTTTTCGAAATTCGAATTAGAAAATGTTTTATTTTATGTTTTGTCCGATTTTTAGCGATTTTTCTTGCATAATACGTAATAACGCCGGTCATTGCACTCGCAATAAAACGATATTTGCATCATCGGATAGAGGAGAAAATTTTCTTTCGAAAACAGTTTGTTTTGACTATGTAACATATTTTGCCGATTTTTGGGAATTTTTAAAAAGAATTTCTCTTTTGACGACGTTTGCGTAAAAGTAATTTTAAAACTGTTGCATCTTTCATTCTATCTGTCATAACTTTTTTATATTTCGGCGAAAGACGGAGCATATATTTCGCCCACTTTTAAAAGAAGAACGGAGGAAAAATATAAATTAGGAGATTTTTTACGAATTTTTATGTAAAGAAGGATTTTGAATTTAATAAAAGCTGTTTCAAGATTTCGGTATGATATCTTCCGCTATGGTTGTCTGGGAAACAGTAACAATGAATAAAATTGCCATTTGAAAAACATAAATAAAATGACTTTAAAATAACTGAGTTTCCACATGTTAGATCAAAATGACTTAGATTTCACGAGATTAAAACCCCTTTCGAAACTCAATCAAAATTACGGGCTCACAAACAAAACATACGCCACGCACGAAATTATTCCCTATTTTATAATACGTTGCCAGAAAAAGAATTGAATGCTGTTTTTTCAACGATGAATTATCCAGCATTATTTTCGATATAATTTTTAAACGGGACACGTTTTCGAATCGCAGGAAATATTTTACGTGCTAAATACGCCAATCTGACAAGAGTTATGCATAAGAATGTATGGAGAGCTGTTTTAATGGCAGCCAGAAAGTGAAATGATTATCGTTTATACTAATGCGTAAATTGCAAAGAATCACCAAAGAATAAAAAACTACATTAGTGGCAAATATCTAAACCGTTTCTTTAAATTAAACATTAAAGATGGAAAAACGAAAATATATTGGTATCAGTAAAGGATACTCTTAGTAATAGTTATTAGATATGCTAGGGCAATATTGATCAAAGCACAATATACCGCGTTAATAAATATTTCGTGAAACTATTCGTTTCTTTTCGTTTTTCAACAGCCATCTTACATCACAGCTAACTAAACATTAAATAATTCTACGTCGCGTTAATATATCCCGCGGTAATTTCAACAGAAAATTCTGTACCTGAACTTTTTTTTCTTGGAGATTCTGTTTGTCACAAGTAGTTATGATAACATTTTAGGAAAATGTTCTCTTCTTGCCTTGCGAAGAGCGGGTACACACAACTATTTAATTATAAAAAAAAAACGGTTCTTCACATCATGTAGTATCTAAGGTATTAATGGTATAACTTAAATCTAAAAAAGAGTATGATGTAGAAATGAGACATTTTGAAAGTTAGAAATTTTTAGGAACCGTCACGCTTTTCTTTTTCTGATCGCCAATGACACCGACATAGTTTTTTGTTTCATAATATTAACAATGTTCTCAGATCAGTATTTATACTAACTTTACGAATAACTAATGAGTAACTTTACGCCAAGAGTCAAATCATGTTGTTTATTTTTAGATTCCACATTACTGGAATCAATTCGAATTATACATGCAAGAAAAAGTTTTGCTCCCTACCGTGCGGAGAACGGGTACGCAGCTAGTATGTTATTAATTCTTGCACATGTTTATGTAGAAACTTAAATTGAAGTTAATATTTTGTATAAGCGTTCATCATACTCAAATTCAAAGTTCCATTTAGATAATGGCTATGATAAAAAGTAATTAATTCAGGGATCGTTTGTTTTTAGTTTACTACAGTGTTTAGCGCAACTTGTGAAAAGGATCTTGAAATTTTTTAAGTCCTAGAGCTGTTAGTTTATCTTAATTTGTATTCAAAGTCCGTGGAGCAGGTTTTTTTTTTTTTTTTTTTTTTTTTTTTAAAGCTATAACCCTAATATACAACAATGCAGGGACGAAAACATTTTGTTTTCAATCGCCAGTTAATAATAAGTTAAAAAAAGGTGTTGGAATATTAGTGGTATTTCCTAGTATGGTTTTCTAAAATTTATAATTTTTCCTTGGAGAAGAAAAAGTATATGGAACTAACACTGAAAATTATAAATCATTTTCATTTCGAATGGTAAAATTTTCGATAAATAAACTCATTTGAACTAACCAAAATAAAAACAGTTAACAAACGTGTTTTATCATACACTGTTACGTTATTCTTAATCCTTTTGATATATTATCTCCCCTTTAAGTTCGTACCAGTGCCGTGCTTTGGGGGGTGCGAAGGGTGCAACCGCACCGGGCCGCAAAAAATCGAAGGCTGTGAAAAAAAAAAAAAAACTCAATGAAGAGAGAAAAAAAAAAAAAGAATCGATTGCACATGCTAATACAGTGGTCCCCAACCCCCGAGCCGCGGACCGGTATCGGTCCGTGGATCAAATAGTACCGGGCCGCACAAGGAACATTAAATTATTTCCATTTTATATCACAGTTTGCACGCAAACTCAAATGATTTTCAAAACTTGATACAAAGCGCGAAAAAGCTGAGCCACTTACAAGCGATTGCCCGCGTGACCTTGTAGTAGGCGCCACTTGGGAGAACATAGGGAACACCATTACACAAGTATGGCAATCCTGCAACATCAGATATAAAAAGACATGCAGGCACCCACAATTTACATTGTATATACTAAACCGATAGCTAATTTAGAAGGGAAATAACTTTGATTCGCAGACACACCGTCGTCGGGCACATGATGGAACGGAAAGCTATTTTTATCAAGTAGAAAAGCGAAGTGAGAAACGAATAAAACTGAAATACAGAATAGTTGATTACAAATAAATAAATAAAAGAAAAAAGTTTTAGAATGATGCAAAAATAAATTACAAAACAGTAAAAAAAAAAAAAAAAGTAGTAAAAGTTCTTCTGGCAGTTAGTATTTTCAGAGTCGGCTGGAACCGATAGTAAAGTAAGTGTTTTCAGTTTTATGAATTGCTAAGGTTTCTTGGTAGTCACGGCTTCAAAACCTTTATTCAGTTTTCAGCGCTTTTTATTGTGTTTCTAGTACTGTATCATTGTCTCCAATGCCTAAGACTGGTATTGGTTCCAGAAATGAATCGGGAGCAACAAAGAGGAAACGTAAAGAGCAAAATGAGAAAACGACTAAGTTAATGCGAGGGTCTTTGCTGAAGCACTTTCGACCTGTGGCTGAATGTGCGTCCTCAAGCAATGAAGCACAAAACATTCCGAGTATTGATAAAAGCCCTTCAAATGCAGCTTTGGATGTATCATTTGCATCTTTTCCTCAAAGTGAGTCGATAAGGAATACTGTGGAACTTTCTTCTAGTAATTTGTTGGATGTGGCTTCAAAACCTGATATAGTAGATCAATGTGATTCTAACTCAGTACAAGATTCATTTTATGAAGAAATTTCAGATTACACCGACATTGCAAAGTGGCCACCAGTGTTAAGCCAGCAAGTGAAAAAAATGATTGTCGAAAAAGGTCCACATCGAGTACTGGATTTCAATTTCCCCTTAGATAAGCACAAAAGGCATTTTTCAACAAGTTGTTATCAGAGAAAAATGTCGAATGGTGAAATTATTGAACGCCGCTGGCTAGTATATTCAAAGACCACCAATTCAGTTTTCTGTTTTTGCTGCAAATTATTCAACACTGTCAATAAAACATGCTTTAATAATGCTGAAGGTTGTAGAAACTGGCAAAAAATTTTAAGTAAATTATCTGCTCACGAGTCATCTGCTGGTCATAAAAGGTGCCATAACTCATGGGTTGAACTAGAAAATCGACTTCTCAAAAAGTGTACAATAGATGCAGAGCAAGAAAAAATTATCGAAATTGAGAGAAAGCATTGGCGTTCAGTTTTGGAAAGACTTTTGTCTATTGTGCAATTTTTGGGACAAAGAAACTTACCCTTTCGTGGTACGGACGAAAAACTGTACAGTGAAAATAACGGAAATTTTTTGGGTGTCGTTGAACTGATGGCTAAATTTGATCCAGTATTGTCTGAACATTTGAGAAGAATAACAAACTCAGAAATCCATGATACATATTTGGGAAATAGAATCCAGAATCAATTTATTGAATTAATAGCCCAAAAGGTTGTTCAGTCAATTTGCTTAAGAATTAAAGAATCTAAATATTATTCTGTAATTTTGGATTGTACACCAGATATAAGCCATCAAGAGCAAATGACAATGATTTTGCGATATGTTGACATTGACGAAGACGGCAATATTTCTGTAAATGAGCGATTTGTAGGTTTTATCTCAATAAGCGACTCTTCAGGTGCTAATCTTTGTGACGCTCTTCTGAAAAAACTCTCTGCTCTTGAACTTTCCATACATGACTGTCGTGGCCAGGGTTATGACAATGGGGCCAATATGCGTGGAAAAAACAAAGGTGTCCAAGCTCGTATTTTAGAATTAAATGAAAAAGCTCTTTTTGTTCCTTGTGGTTGCCACAATTGGAATCTTGTATTGGGTGATATGGCACGCTCATCAACAGCTGCAATTACATTTTTTGGTATTTTACAACGTATTTACATTTTATTTTCTGCATCGACGAACAGATGGAGTATTTTTAAGAAACATGTCCAAAATTTAACCGTTAAGCCATTATCTGAAACCCGATGGGAATGCAGAATTGACAGCGTGCGAGCTATCCGTTTTCAGACTGGTGACATATATGACGCACTAGTTGAAATATCTGAAACGTCGAATGAAGCAAAATGTCGAAGTGAAGCTTTATCCTTAGCAAATGAATTAAAAGAATATAAATTTTTGGTATCACTTTGTATTTGGTATGAAATATTATCGCAGTTCAACTTTGTCAGCAAAATATTTCAGAACAAAGCTATGATTATTGATACTGCTTTGATACATATTAAAAATACGATAGCCTTCTTAAAAAAATTTAAGGAAGATGGTTTTGAAAAAGCTAAAGAAGACGCCAAACTGTTAGCTGTAGAACTGGAAATTGATGAAAATTCCATAAAATTTCCAGACATTGCATCAATACGTCGGAGAAAAGTTAAAAAGCAGTTTTCGTATGAAGCTGAAGACGAGCCAGTGACTGCTCCCGAAACTAATTTTCGAATTAATTTCTTTAATGTTCTTTTGGATAATGCAGTGGTTTCAGTGGAAGAACGTTTTGGTCAATTAAATGTGTTTAAAGAAACATTTGGATTTTTATTCAATTTCGCAGAACTTGATGAAGATGAAAATTTAAAAAATTCATGTCTAAATTTAGCAAGATTTACGGGAGATGTTAATGGAATAGAGCTTTCTACAGAGTTGAAAATATTTTCAAGAACTATTTCCTTGAAAAATACTTCTACAATACTTATATTGAAACATATTACTCAAAATAGACTGCAAGAAGTGTTTCCGAATTTGACTATTGCCCTGCGCGTGTTATTAACTGTGCCAGTTACAGTGGCATCAGCTGAACGATCCTTCTCAAAACTGAAATTAATAAAAACATACTTACGATCCACCATGTCACAAAATCGACTCAACTCATTGGCAATTATTTCAATCGAGAATGACTTGGTATCGAAAATTGACTTTTCCGACGTTATAGATACTTTTGCTAATATAAAGTCCAGAAAAATTTTATTATAATATGTTAACCTTTTCGCCCCGGCTCACCCTTGAGAATTTTTGTCCCAGAAAACGGCAGAATATTGAAGATTTCCTTTCTCTACTTTTCAACTGAAGTGCACACCTTGTCTTTTGTATTGTCAACTGCTGGTAGGTGGGAGAAAATATGACTGGCCATACAAGTCCTCAAACAAAACGCAAATCTAGATGCCGAATCCCGCTCAACTGACTAGGGTCAGTTGTTAACCGGTAGTTAGACAACTGTCAACTACCAGTTTCTCCCCAGACAATTATCTACTAACACACACCTGACCCACAGCCCACAGTATAAGAAAAGAAATTTTCGTCTCTAGAAATTCCATCTTCCATCAAGGGTGAAAGGATTTCCTGTCAAAAGAGAGGAAAGAAGTCTTGGATAAGGCACTTCCACCATCGCTGCTCTTCAGTCAATTTTTTTTTTGAGGGGGTACAACTGTTGTACCGCTTGATTCAGAAAGTTAATGTATTGTAATGTAAACAAATTATTATAATCTTGTATTTTTCCCCTTGAAAATTTCATAATTATATCAAGAGATCTGCTTAATTTACTATTTTAATTGAAATCCATTAGGTATCAACAATTTCACTCTCTTAAGTCTTAATATTTCTTGATGTTAGTTTTACATTTAAAGATATTTAATTTAAATCAGCCAACACATTTCTAGTGCATAACTATTTTTGGGAGCTGTTTCCATTATCTAAAGATCAAAGAAACCATTATCTTGTAGAATTATTATTACCTTGATCAAACAACGGACCTAGAATTCATGTTTGATTTTTGTGGTGCTAATTATTTTGTGACAAAACGTGGACACCCCCCCCCCCTTCCCGGAAATAAAGTCACACCACCGAATATGACATTTAGAGCTACTTGCAGCTTTTCCGGGTATTCCCTCCACAACTTGGATTTTCATCGGAAGAAAAAAGAATTTTCTGTACATTGGAACCACTCAGAAGCTGCAAACAAGGTTTACAGAACCACGAGGATGCATGTCTACCGCATGTTCACGATTTTCTTCAGTGGTCCATCGCGAATCAAACTCTCTAAGTACAAGTAACTAATCTGACTATAAGAACTGGTGCAACTTTTTTCAACTTAATTTGCTTATAAAATGTCACTGGCTCAACCATGATAGATGGGAGTTATTTATTGTAAAAACGGAAGAGATTGCAGGTGATGGGATTGTCATCAAAACTATCGGTAAGTTATTTTTTTTTAAATTCTTTTTGATATAGTTTATTGAGCATAGGCATAACATACTATAGGCAAGAGGGGGCAGTTGCACCCCCTCCCCTAAAATTCAAGAAAATTCAGAGATAACCCATTTCAAAACGATCGACAATACAAAAAATTTTGCCCCCCCCCCTCAATATTTCATGCCAGTTTACGCCTATGATATTGAGTATTCAGAGAATTAAATTCAATTAAATGAAATATTTTAATCTTTAATTTTCGGGTACTATCTGTAAAAATTGTTCTGTTGTGTTTTTTTAAGGTACTCTTGTTTTAAGCGGTCACACGTTTCGTTTAATTATATTTGAAAAGCTGCAGATCCGTGTTGTTGTGTCTGCATTTAAGACCAGTGGCCTAACTTAACATGCTCGCAGCCTGTATGCGAGTGGGCGTGAGGGCTTCCTGAGCAATATTCTGACTATAAGCTCCCTTTTTGTTTGAAGTTAGTGTCGTAAAAATTTGACAATCAATATTGCATGCTTAAAAGTTAGTTGATGAATGAACATTGTTAAAATTCTCAAAAAAAGATATATTTTTCTTTATTTAATGTAGATGTCTCATACAGATTGTACTTTCTGTTCTTTCTTAAATTGTCCAATGCAAACTTATCGTCCCAAATGCATAATAAAGGCTGATTAATATTTGAAGTTGGTTCGAAAAAGCAAACAGTACAAAAACAATCTTGTGAAATAAAAAACATTATGTGCGTGCGTCGATAATTGTCTTAAACTACATAAGTAAAGTGAAGAACAATTTATAAGTACTTTATGACGGACAGATGACTCAATTTTAATTAAAATTTAATACCTTTTGAATTTCGGAATCACGAAGCATGACGAATCCCAACCATAACTAGGTAATATATATATGTGTGTGTGTGTATGTATGTATACATACATACATACACGTATGTATGTATGTATACGTGTATGTATGTATGTATACACGTATGTATACATACGTATATATATATATATACATACATACGTACGTATGTATACACGTGTATGTATGTATGTATGTATACACGCGTATGTATGTATATATATATATATATATATATATATATATATATATATACATATAGGGAAAAGGGCCGCAACAATTGATCCTTGCACCGGGCCGCAAAAACTCCAGGCACGGCCCTGGTTCGTACTACTATTTATGGAACACCCTTTACTTTGTAATTCATTCTAAATGTTTCTCGTTAAATTAATTTACATTATTTTTCATGTAAATACCAAGGACTTGCAGTACACAGGTTGTACTTATAATTATAGCAAACATTCTTCTGATACCTACGCCTTACAAAAGATTAAAAATTAAATAGTATATCAGTACTTAAATTTTGTATACGTGAATTGTAAATATCAAATATTTTAAATTCTATTTCAGCTCCTCGTCGTATGTTTTGTTAATATATTAACCGAAAAATATTTAATAAATGAAAATTTAATAACTACTAGTTAAATTTATTTTAAAAGTAATAATGGTTGTAACTGCTTTGAAAATGTGAAACTTAAACATTCAGTATAAAGAAATGCATAAAAATGTCTGTATCATTTGTGTATTCGTTTACTTTAATGTATACTAAAAGTCAGCTTAATTTTTACTTCCTTGTACGTAGTATAAGGAAGTAATGTGATCCCGAAAAATTTTGGGGGCCAAATTTCGACAAAAAAACCGATTTTGACTACCTCTAAATTTAATTTAAAAAATTTTTTCGATGCATCCTATCGTAGGCTAGAATGCACGATCATATTAACGCGTCTGCAACTCATTTTGACCAGCGGCGAGTCTGCTGTAGCCAGTTTTTCCATGCCGTCTGTACGTACGTACGTATGTATGTACGTACGTACGTATGTATGTAACTCGCATATCTCAAAAACTATGGGTCGTAGAATGTTGAGATTTGATATTTAGGATTGTTCTATGATCTAGTTGTGCACCTCCCCTTTTGGTGGCAATCGAATGGATAGTTTATGTACAGGACCGCCCAAAAGATTCGAAATACATTACGCTCTATGGGCCGAAATTCATTAAACTCGCCTAACTCAAAAGCTATTAGGCGTAGAATGTCGAAACTTCATATTTTGGATAGTTGTAACATCTAGTTGTGCACCTCCCCTTTTGGTGGCAATCGAATGGATAGTTTATGTACAGGACCGCCCAAAAGATTCGAAATACATTACGCTCTATGGGCCGAAATTCATTAAACTCGCCTAACTCAAAAGCTATTAGGCGTAGAATGTCGAAACTTCATATTTTGGATAGTTGTAACATCTAGTTGTGCACCTCTCCTTTTGGTTCCATTCGACTGGATAGTTTATCTACAGGACTGCCCAAAACATTCGAAATACATTACGCTCAATGGGCCGAAACTCATTAAACTCGCATATCTCAAAAACTATTAGGCGTAGAATGTTGGAACTTTATATTTAGGATTGCTGTAACATCTAGTTGTGCACCTCCCCTTTCGATTCCATTCGACTGGATAGTTTATCTACAGAACCGCCCAAAAGATTCGAAATACATTACGCTCTATGGGTCGAAATTCATCAAAGCGTTTTTTAGAGGTATTGGGCTATTTCAAACAACTCAGAAGTGATGTATGCTGTAAAGAGTTAGAAAATGAATTTCTCCATTAAAAAAAGTGTCTTTATCATTTGTAGTTCTGCTACAGGAACACTCAAAAGATTTCCAATACATTACGGTAAATGGCAATTTTAGGGGCATTCATCCATTTCAAGCACAATGCCGTCCTACCACATAAGTTAGGTAATGGTCCGACCACGGTCACGTGCCTCCCTCAAGAACTATGCCAAAAGTCGCCAAGCTTGGCGACTTTTGGTGTACGTGTGTGCATATTTAACTCTCAAATCTCAAAAACTATTATGAAATTTCATATATAAGAATGTTGTAACATCTAGTTGCGCATCTCGATTTTTGGTTCTAATCTACTGGAGAGTTTATTTACAGGACCACCGAAAAGAATTTTAGTACTTTAATGTCTATGGACATCTTCAATATAATACAACTGTAGACAGTCATTGTTTGGTACATGCCCAAAAACTCGCCGTCTGTCCTCGACCTTGGCGAGTTTTGGCGAAATATCGCCAAATTTGGCGATAGTCAGTCATTTGGTCCATGCCCAAAGTATCGCCATTTGTCATCGTTCTTGGCGAGTTTTGGCGAAATATCGCCAAATTTGGCGATAATCTGTCATTGTTTCGTTCATGCTTAAAATCTCGCCAAATGTCGTCGACATTGACGAGTTTCGCCGAAATATCGCCAAATTTGGCGCCAAAAATTATTTCGTATTTTGTATAACACTAAAACTTTAACCCGTAGATTTTTGAACTTTTGTATTTAGAACTATTGTAATATCTAACTGTTTTCCATATCTTTTTTGACAGTAATCGACTGAGAATTTATTTACAGGGTGAGCCAAATGACTTTAAATACATTGAGGTGTATGGATGCATTCAATTCATTGAAAGTCTGTGGTCAATGACTACTTTGGCTATCCCCAAAATCTCGCAGACTATCTCAAGTTTGTCGGCTTTTGGTAAAATATCGCCAAATAAAGTGTCAGAAGAAAATATTTCAAACTGAACTCAGCTTGGCAATATCGAAATATTTGTCTAGAAATCGTTAAACCTTACTATTATTGATATTTTATCTCTTTCAAACAAATAAGTTTAGAGGAAGTGCGTCGAAAATATTTTTGATCTAATGGACGTGCAAGGAAGTCATGTGTTGGACACATCAGATTTTTTCATGTATATTAAAATTCAAGCTAAAATAATGAATCATGAGAGTGAGCACTACTTTGTTTTTCCTTCAAATTACATGCATCTATTTACTTTAATGTCCGCGTGTATCATAGTAATGAAACTGTTAATGAGTTCGTACTTGAATTAGTAACACAATCACTACTTAAAACTACATTTAATAACGTTTCAAAGCATCGAAAAGCTTAAAAATTGCTTGATGTATACGGGAAGACGCGAGCATCCGTAGGCCTCTTTGGATGACTCATCAAAATACACGCGCAGGCCCGTTACTAATAGCGAAGGCCCCGCCCAAAGTATCGCCTTTGGCACGAGTGATATTCATCTATGGATAAAGCGCAGAGAAAAATTCTCCTCTTTCTACGGAGTTGCATCTAACGTCTCCCTATTTTGACATACAAATGATTAACTTTTTTTACTCTCGGAAATAAATTGTAGCAGAAAATTGAGGAAAATCTCTAAATATGAGGGAACGGGTGGATTTTCAGATTTCTAAAGTAGCGCATATTGTTTTCTATATTTTTATACATAGTTATGAAAAATTTCAAGCGGATCTTACAAACGGTGTAGATGTTATTAGGCTTTCTAGTGCTTAATTTCGTAATCTTTTTGGAGTCAGAAATAAGTTTTATCTGTGAGTCAGGGATCAGTGTAACCATATAGTAGGATGATAAGCTTTAAAGAGCAACCTCCTATAGAACGCAATGTAATGGGAATATTTTGAGTGCTCCTGTAGAAAAACTAAAAATGTTACGTACTATGTAGACCATTTTCAATAGGGTACATGGTACAATACCTAGGAACAAGATATATAACAATTTCGAAGAAATCGATGCATATTTACGAGAGTTAGAGCACGGACGGGCGGACAGACAGACAAACCGAATACGAACACTTTTCAACCTTCTTAGGAAAGTGTTAAAAATGCCTCATGGGGAGGACCCACCCCCCATGTCCATGTGTGTACATACAGTGACTGTATAAAATTTTTGCTTTGAAATGCAACTAACAGCAATACCTGAAAATGACTTTCAAGGTATTTTTAAAATTTGTACCCAAAGGGAGTAAGGGTCCAAAACGTTCTTTTCAAATTTACCTTCATATATCGGAGGAAAGAAAAGATAGCCGTGAAATTCTTGCTTTAAAATATTTTGAACACAAATGCTTAAAATTCAATTTCATGGTTCTTTAGAATGCGCATCAAAATGGTTATAAGGGGCCAAAACGTTATTTTCGAATTTGCAATCATATCTCAAAGGGAAACAGAGATAGTCAAATTCTTTCTTGAGAATGTAACGAACACGAATGCCTAAGAATCATTTTCAGGATGTTTTAGAATTCGCATCCAAATAGGTGTAAGGGGCCAAAACATTCTTTTCACATTTCCCTTCATATATCAGAGGTAGAAGAGATAGCCTAAAATTCTTGCTTTAAACGAACGGGGTAAGGGGCCAAACGTTCTTTTACATCTCACTTCAAATCTCAGAGGAAAAAAGAGACAGCCGTAAAATTCTTACTTTAATATATAACTAACACAAATACTTAAAAAATTTCAGTTTTTTAGAATTCAAACCCAAATGGGGGTAAGGGACGAAAACGTACGTTCTTTTCACACTTCCTTTAATATCTCAGAGGAAAGAAGAGATAGCCGTAAAATTCTTGCTTTAAAATGTAACTATCATAAATACCTAAAAATCATTTTCAGGATATTTTAGAATTCACACCCAAACGGGGGGTAAGGGGCCAAAGCATTCTTTTCACATTTCCCTATCTCAGAGGAAAAAAGAGACGGCCGTAAAATTCTTGCTTTAAAATATAAGTAACATAAATACCTAAAAGTCAATTTCAGAGTTTTTTAGAATTCACACCCAAACAAGTTAAGGGTCTAAAACGTTCGTTTCACGTTTTCCTTCATTATGTCAGAGGAAAAAAGAGAGAGCCATAAAATTCTTGCTTTAAAATGTAACTAAAAATATACCTAAAATCATTTTGCAGGTTTTTTAGAATTTGTGTCCAGACTGATGTGAGGCCAAAACGTGATTTTCATACTTGTCATATGTCGAAGGAAAAAGAAGATAGCCCTAAAAATCTTGCATTAAAAAGTACCGAACACAAATTCATAAAAATATTTTATAAGGTTTAAATCAACCTCATTAGGGGGTAGTTTACAAAAAATTGTTTTTCACATATTTTTTAGTTCTTCAGTGCTGTTAATTTCGGACAAAAAAACTTTGATCACCTGGTGAAAGGGCGAATAACTTTTCAAGGGTTGCCTGATTAAATGTGAAAAGTTGCCAAGATTCGTCGTTTTTGGTGATTTAAAGCCAAGTTTGGCTTAATTAGTCCCCGAAACTGAACCCAGCTTATCGATACCTTCCATATTTGTCGAGAAATTGCATAACCCTACTGTCTATTTAATTGGAATACTGTTGTCTATATTCGTGCAAGTATAAGTGAAGTATAGTTAGAATATGCCTGGCGAGGATTTTAAAACAGTTTTAGTAGACTATTTTAATATAGATTTCAATTTTGAAGAAGTAGTCAATGGAACAAGAAAAACAAATATGGCACACTCTCGGATTATGATGCACATTTCAAACAGTATTTTTAAAAATCAATTATAATTAGAATATGCCTAATGAATATTCTAAATCCATTTTTGTAGGCGATTAAATCTATAACCAAAGTATGTTTAGCATTTATTTACTTATATTCCATTTGTATTAGCTGGTTTAACAATATATATTCCGTGCGAAGAGCGGGTACTTCAGCTAGTCTTGAATTGTTATCAATGACCATTTGAACACCATTTATCTGGCTCGCATAGGCACGGGTAAAGTGCTTCATATTCTTTTTATAAAGTGATTTTTATGAAGTTTTCCTCTATAAAAATCATAACTCCAGATGGCTTTCTGTTTTGGAAACCACTGTCTATCCGTTCGACCAAAGTGAATCCTGGTATTTGCAAAACATCTGCAGGGATAGTCCATGTTTCCGTTAGCAATATCAAATCACTCTGCAGAAAACATGAATCAAATGGAAAAGTGATCACGGCGAGCCGCGTAGACAAAAATCCTGTGCTTGCAAGAAATAGCACCCGAGTGCTAAAAAAAAAAAAAAATCCACAAGAATGCAAGTGCAAAAGACAAACCAGTGCCAGAAAAAGCAGTTGTAACTAAATATACCGTCTCCCTTTTCTCCAGCTTCAGAAGAACTTTCATTATTCCTCAAGATCGGCAATGTCAGGGTGCCCACCACAGCACAGCCACAGAAATAGTTGCTTTAGTAGCCTTCAGGTTACAAAATAGTAGCCTTTATGGTAAAAATAGTATCCTTTTTAACAATCTAAACAGACTGAAATCTTCTAAGCAAAGTTTAGAAAATGTTAAATATACATTTTTGTTTTCTGAAAGTAGTTTATATCAATGGCGGCTCGTGGGATACAGCAAGTACAGCCGAGCTGCACTTGAAATTATCAGCACATACTTTAAAATAATTTATTCTACTAATTTTCCTAAATTCAGATTAGAATTATGGAATTCCTACGGTAAATTAAAAAAATCTAAAAAAAAAAAAAAAAACCAAACAAAAAAACCGTACTGTGGCCGGATCGCTCATTCAGAAAAAAAGCACTTTAATCTTCCCGCAATTCAATTAGGAAAATCTTTGGTTCAGCCCAGAGCGCTGATAAGAAAATTGGCAGCACCGTTGCCATGACAACGATTATGTAAGCAGTCCCTCCGGCATAGGTTATAATGGGGGTACGCAGCTAAGACTCAGCTCATGAAAGATATTCAAACGTCGGCAGCACTTGTGAATTCGACTCACTGATTGGCTCGAGAAGTGAGGGAGAGGGTAAGGAGAATATATATTCGGAAAACTCTTGACTTTATATTGCTGAATTTATCAAGAAGGTAAGCATGAATAGACGGTTATGAATGGACAATTACCCATCAAAGCAGTATTGTTTTTAAGTAAGCAAGAACTGGCATTTAGAGGACATGGCGAGCGAGAAAATTCTTTAAACATGGGAAATTTTAAAGAGCTTTTAAAATTATTGATACCTGAATTAAAACAATGCCTTTTTAAGAGGGCATCACTGACCGATTCGCAAGTTTAAAAGAAAGGAGGATTGATTTGACTTATAAAAAATAAGTAAGTTTTCTTTTTTTTTTCCTTTCTTCTCAAGTTATCGTTACAAAAGAAAATTCTAAGGAAACTTCGAATCAGACACGGATTAATGCAATTTTGAGGATAAAAGCGGCTGGTTGAAATTTATGTCCATTTTATGGAAGTAAAATAGGATCTCTTAAATTTTTTATGTAATTTCTTTTTTTTTTCCTCGGTGAGGGCTTAATCCGCCAGCTTTCAAATTCAATAACAAAGATTTTCCATTCCTGTTCGGAGAAAGGGAGGGGGGGCTCATATGCTTCCGGCTGCACTAACAGTTTTGACCACGGGCCGCCACTGGTTTATATAATATTTATGAAGATTAAATTCATTATATATTACTCCGTAACAGATGATGCTTGCGCTTTAGTTCTGTTTCCTTAGATGCAGAAGTTCATAGAACATAACATTATAAAGGAGACAGTTTTCAATGTCTTTCCAAGTATCTTTAGTCAAACATAAAATGCAAAACACAGTACACTCTCTCAAAACTACAAACACCAGAATCAATAAACATGCAAATTACAGAATTTTAGATCATGGAATTGTTAATATAACTTTTTATTGAATTATTACGTGAATTAAAAAATAAATAAATACTCAAAACAAAAACTGGTGACTCTTTTTAAAAATTTAAAAAAAAATTCCTTTTAAAAATGAAAAAAAAATTACACAGTTTAAAAACAAGCAGCAGGTGCATTAACTTTCATGAAGCATACATTACCACTAATAAAAGTTAATAGTGTTACTAAAAGTTTTACATTGTGTTGGATGTAAATCTGTTAACTAGAACGCAAGATAGGAACATTAAATATTCACATAGTCACTTAGTCGCTTAGCATTACACAAATGAGATGCAAGGAAAATGATAGATAATTTACTAGATAGATTTTGCCAGAACATTTGAGAAAACTCCTCAAAAAGTATAAATATGTGAGTAGGTCATCCCACTGTTTCAGTCTCGAATTGGTTTTTCTATCAAACACTAGCTATTAAGAAATATCGCTTTGCATAATTTTGATGCCAGAGGCACCGTTGTTCTGCCAAGCTGTATTTTAAAATTTGTTTATGAATTCAGTATTGTTGAATGCTGTGGTGTAGTCAAGGGTTCTACTCAAGTATTCTGATATTTTAGCAAATGGAACAATTTTATTTACTGTAAAGAAATTGCAGAGGAAGTTGTTCGGAGTGATGAATAGTTATCTACTAGAATTACTGCTTGTAAATTGTGCTTTGAAGATTGTTTGAGAAGTTCCTAGAAACAATTACGTTTGTGTTTCGTCCCGACATCTCAACTGGCTACTGAAACTTTCTACAAACACCAGACTTTAAAGCATATTCTCTAATACGAATCCGACAATTCAGCAGAGTTTCTGCGACAAAGTGAATGATATATCACTGCGTTGTTCCGAAAGTTGGCTGCATTATGTTTTTGGAATTTTGAAGTTTTGCCAATTTTTTGGTTATGAAAACACATCTTGTACTGTAGTGAACTACAATGGAACGACACAGGTGATATGAATCTAGCTTATCTGTTCTTGCCAGATATTTCTCAAAATCTATGGGCGGACACTGTTGCGCTACGCTCAGTGTTTATCATGCTCTCAGTAGTGTGGTTACATGCCCTAAACTGAAAGGTTCTAAGTGAAAAACACAAATTGCATTGATACTCCTAGAAAAGTAGTTGCCATTTTCCTCAAAATAGTTGCTTTTACATGTAAATAGTCACCATAGTCACCTATTCTTGATTATAGTAGCAAATAGTCTCCTTTTAGTAGCCAGTGCGCACAGGGCCGTAGCTAGATAAAAAGTACAAAGGGCGCTTAAACTTCTGCTGAGGGTGCCCATACACACACATCCCCCCCCACACACACGCACAAACACACACATATTTAATTTACAAAACAAACAGCAGGAATAAGAACTGGACTGATTTATACTCGATTTAAATGAACATGCAAAATTAATGAATAATGCCATTTTGCATTGTACCAAACTTTTTCTATTATATATATTGATTGTTAATATATTGCTGTTTTAATCGTATGTATACGTGTGTGTGTATGTATAATATATGCGTGTATATAGTTGAAAAAAAAAAAAACAGAATACAATGTGTTATATAATTCTATGAATAATCAAGGTTACACTGGCGAATCAAGTTAGCCTCGAAACAAGTGAATTGTCTTGGGTCAAACTTTTTTTACAATTCTTGTTAATCAGAAATCGAAGTTAGAAAACTGGGTGGAGTATTTCAAAAGGACACGTAGCCATTTTATTTATTTTTATTTAAGTAAAAATTACATATGCTGGAATAATAATAAAATATGTCAATCTTCAAAATTTTGTAAATGCGTGTTAAAAAAAAAAGGCTTTAAAAAGCCAATTCTCCAAGAGAAGAAACATCTCAATAGATAAATGAAAACTTTACATATACATATAATCGGATAGAAATATCTTTCTTGTCTCGTCTAAAACTTTAACTAAATGTTTAAAAACTGTGCATTATTTGTTGAATAAATCGAATTTTGAATTTTTTTTAACATCTTACATGATTATTTTTAATATGATACCTTATAGTAATTTTTTTACAGTAAAACACTACAATGTGTTTTACTGTGAAAAAAAAAAAAAAATACTACTTCGTCAAATACAAACAATACAGTGCAATTATTATTATACATATACATGATTACTAAAATGTGATCAATATCAGTGATTCAGGTAACTTATTAAACGTCATAATTACAGGGCTAAATAGGCAGGGAGCAATTTTTTTAAAACACAAAACTATAGATTTTAGAATCCGTGGGTAAACATTTATTTTTAAATAGAACGTCAGACTAGACATTAACAAAGGAAACATCAGAACTACTTTATTTAATAACTTAAAATTATTCTCGGGATACTGGATGAAAGAAGAATGAATTAATTTTTGAATTATTAAAATTTATAAATTCAGGTACAATCACTCAAAAAATGTCATCAATTTACTACATTATATACAGTTTTATTAATTAAAAATAAATTCTATTATATTTAAAAACTTGATAAATTATATTATAATTGTGTATTTATAATTTTATTTTGAAAAAATATTTATTTTTTACTGGGAATATTGATAAATGAAAATTAATAATTTCAGAACTTTTAAACATTTAAAGCTTCCAGTTCTAAAAAAAAAGACTTGCAATTAAATAAAAAAAATTCGATATACATACAATTATTTCAATACTTTTAAACTTAATACATATATACTATTTATTTTTCATTAAATCAAAATAACTATACACATATATAGTTCTCGTTGTACACATATATAATTATAGATTTGGTATATACATTTCTGGTATATGCAAAGAACATCAGTTATAGTATAATCTTTAAAATTTCCTAATTCTTTAATAGGAAACACACATCATTAAAAATCTTGATTATTTTAAATAGTAGATAGCATATCGTTCCCGAATGAAACATAGCATTACATGTAGAAAAAGAAATTAAAACTGTCCCTTAAAATCAAATTTTAGAATACTTACTAGACATGCTATCCATAATTCAGGAAATTAAGTGTTTAAAAATCACAAAACAGTATTTAAGTGCACTTGTAACATTTGGAAAAGAGAAATATTTACAACTTGAACACTTTTTGATCCTTTTTCTTAAAAACAGAATGTACGCATATTTTCCCCTTTTTGTTTATAAACTTAATCGGTACATATTTTTACAGTAATGCAATAAATGATACCCATCAAATTAAACTGCCGTATAAAAATCGCTGGGCATAGTCACTGCAAAATTTATAACATAACAGCAGAAAAATTTACAAATCCGAAAACAATTTCCAGTTAAAAACCATAGCATCTTTAACATTTAAATCTACTTATAATTTCACTAAAAAATATAATATAGTTGATGATTTCCATGAATAACAGATCTAAGTATTTGATTAATTTTAAAAATTCTATATTAGTTTTGATCAAATTAATTCTTAGAGAAAATTTGAAATAAAAAAAAAATATTTCCCTTCTCCCTCCACCAAAAAAAAAAATTAATTAATTAATTAATTAAATAATATTAATAAGAAGGATCATATAACGAAAAATATACAAAAAACTCCAAGATTTAAAATTTACGACGTAGCTATAATTATTACAAATGTAAATTATTATTAACAGAAGTTAAACACTTTTAGTACAGTTGCAAACGCCTGCACTTCTTTTTGTTGAAATGTCTCAAAAATGTAATCAAATCTATATTTTTTGTGCGCTGCTTTTCAAATACTAAATGTTTTAAATTTGAAAGTCTATTGTGACACATAGATTGTCTTTGTGGTCTATTCAGTCTTGTAAGTGCAGAAAATGTTGACTCACACAATGCTGTACTACTCCAAAAGTTCTCACCAAGGCAAATAATTTGTGAGTCCGAAAAAGTAACTTTTTGTTTGCATATTTCAGCAGACTTGTCAGACGTAGTTAGCACTTCGTTGTTTTTAAAGAAGGTTTTGACTACAATTATTTCTTCGGGTGAGGGGATTTTAATCCCTAATGTTTTTAAATATTTAAGGTCGTCTCAATGAAAATCAAATTCTTCTACCTTTGAAATTTTGTTTAAAAGTTAACTGGTATCAGAAAATCTACTTCGAAGGTCTGCGAATAAAAGATCAACTACAGAAGAACATATTTTCATTTTACATGTTTCATTTTTATCAAAATGTAATTTTTCTCCAATTTAGTCTGTAATAAAGTAATCTCTCATTTTCGAATAGCCTTCGTTTGGGAGTAGAGAATTCTTCTTCATCATTAATACATAATTTTGACACTTTCAAAAGCATTTTAATGGAATTCATTTCCCTGAATTTTTCCAAACTTAAAATGACCTCATGAATTATCTTTAACGAATTATTTAAAGTCATTTGACGAGCTTGCAATATTTTGTAGGCTGGGAGTAAAATTTCTAGTACTTTCGACATTAAAATTAAGCAAAACCTAAATTCGATAATTTTACGGCATGCAGCCATTCAAATCCCTCTACTTTGTAATCTCTACTTATTTCTTTGTTTTTACTTTTACTTTTTCTAATGCTTGAATAATTTATTCATAATTTTTAAGAATAATTTTAGTAGTTTCCTAATGACCACTCCATAATAAGCATGCTAGTGGTCGATCATCCTATAGTTTTGATGGCGAAACACTGCTAAAAAAAATGCTTGATTTCAGTGACTTCACTAATGCATTTTATTACAACTAAATATAATCTGTAATTAAAGCAAGCAGTGAAAGTAAGGGATATCTTTATTTAAATGGTGTTTTAGAAATGCTTGAACACCGCCTTTTTCTCTCGCTCATCACTGCATCCCGCTTTCTCCTGCTCCATCGTAACACTGGCTAAGTATGTTACCACTATCTAGTCCGAGGTCTTTAATAGTTAACAAAATTAAATTACTTAATGATTTCGAGTCCTGTTCTGTAGAAGTTTCTATTACAAGTGCACCAATTGCTATGGTTTGTCGGTAATTCTTGTCACGCGTACCATGTACTAAGATTGTAAAAAAGGGCACATCTGGAGACAAATATGTTGCGTTAGCGGGCATGTTTTTAGCTATTTCTGAAAGTTTTTCATCTTTTTTTTTAATGTGAATTCAAATAAACTTTTGAACAGTCCACTATCTCCGAGACATTTTTTTTTTTCACTGTCAAACGTACCTTGAAATGGCAGTTCTTTAACAGCCAGAAACTGGATTTTTTTTTTTTTTTTTTTTTTTTTGGATTTTTTTGTGTTGCTTCCTCTTTTTTCTTTCTCCTTTCTCTCTCTCTTTTCCCACTCACATTACTATATCGTCTTACTATAAGACAATACTTTCCACGATTTAACATCTCTGCTTGTACTTACACTGGTGCAGAGGGGCCCTTGCCCCGGGTACACCCTAACACACTTCTGTCAAGTGCTGTGGGCGCTAACACTGATATATAGGGAGGCAGATGGGGACCTGAATCTCCTTCTCCCCGCGATCTATTTCTTTTCTGCGGTCTGCAACAAATTTCTGCAAAGTGACATCGCTATCCCTATCCCAGACACAGGGACTCCTTTATGTACCCTCCTATCCATTTTAAAGGTGGGGCGTGATGGATTCCTTTAACTTTATAATAAAGGATTATTAAAGATTGTCTAGACAGATTTTTAATCAGAAAAAAAAGAAAAATATTCCATTCCTTTGGATAAAAAATACAATGGAAAGTTGTGAGACGTCTAGAGCAGTGGTGCGCAAACTATTTTCATCTGCGACCCCCTAATTTGTGTAAAATTTTGTAGCGACCCCCTATTTTGAGTAAAATTTTGTCGCGACCCCTGGATAGACAGTAGACATTTTGTTTAATTGAAAACGAAGTTACATTGAAATTCTTTTCTGGGAGTTGCTCTTACAGGGTGTTTTTAAGAGTGTCGTGACGTCATCGATTAAAATAACGCGTTTTTAAAATAGTGCACCAAACTTATAAACCACCATAAAAATGTTATAAAAGTTGTAACATCATAAAAATCAGTTAATGAATCAACACATACACTGCAAAAAAAGTCTGTCAATTTTACAGAAAAAAACTGTCATCCAGGATGCCAGTTTATTTTTGTTTTTTTGCAGAAGTCTTCCGTAAATTTTATAGATTCTCTGTTTATTTTACAGAAATCTTCCGTATCCGGGAAAAAATACGGAACATTTCTGTAAAATATACGGAAATAAACTGGCGTCCTGGCTGACAGTTTTTTCTGTCAGTTTAACAGACTTTTTTTGCAGTGTAATTTTAGGAAACAAGCTTTATTTATGCATATGGATATAAATATTTTTTAATGAAAAATACTTTTAAAAAACATTACATCATAAAAAGTCAATGTGAAATATGTGCTTGCAAAGAGCTCATGATTGCTTCTATGTTTGGATCTGTATTGGAAATCGCAAGTCGCAAGTCATCCTCTGGATCCAATCGAGATCGATGTTTTGTTTTAATGGAACATAGTTTTGAAGATCACTATGCATGATCACTACGCATGATCAATTTGCAGAACCCTATGCATGATAACGTGGTTCTGAAGCCCCGTGATAGCGATCGCGAATATCGCGCTCGTAAAATAATAATTGTAAGTTTCTTCTCTTGTATTATTTCAGTTCTTTGAAATGAATAATTGTAGATTTTTCATAAAATCTCTGAATTTGGCGACACCAAAAATTCTCTCGTGACCCCTCCGGGGATCACGACCCCCGATTTGCGCACCGCTGGTCTAGAGGGACACTCAAATTTTTCCAGGGGGCGAGGAGCACCCTTCAGCACCCTCCTGGCTATGGGCCTGAGTGCGGACCCTGCTATGTGCATGCTCTAAGTGAGAAAAGGACTCGCCGACTTTGGGTAGACTAATGATACGTGTTGTTATAAGGGATTATTTAATCAAAACATAAAATTTACTGATCATTTCATAAGAATAATAAATACGTAGCTCACCACAATGTGACTAGGTGAATAGTAGTACAACTAGCATATATTTTTTTCTTGGTTTGAATAATTATCATTCCCTCGGCATGTAACATTTGGCGGGGATGTTTCATATTGTAGAATATATTTTCAAATAGGCGATATATGAAATTTCTTGATTTTTTAGGGGGGGGGAAGGGGCAATTCCCCCTTTTGCCCTTAGTAAGTTACTACCTATATGTCAAACAATGATTAAAAAATTCAATGCCATATTCATGGACATTAAAATAATTTTATTTTTAGCAAAGCCATACAAAAAGCCACACAAATTATACCAGCACTTAGTTTTCCATAAAACTGGAAATAAATAGCTCTTAAAATTTTCAACTTTTCCAAAAATTCGGATTTTGCTCCAGTCTTCTTTGGAAATTCAAGTACCATTGCTGTACAGTGTTTAGAGGTATGAAATTCTCAGTCGTATTAGGTACAATCTGGCTTGGTGGAACAGCAAACGATGCCATATAATTGAATAAATTTTCCAACATTTTGTGAGTGAATTCTACAAATGAATTTGTATTTGATGGAGTACTCTGTGCAATAGGCGTCTGTAACTCCAACTGCTGCAGTGGCTCAATAGAAATACCAATCTGAGCAACATGGGAAATTGGCTGGATTCCAAATGGAGTAGTATTAGTGGATTCTACAGGAGAAAAAAATAACACTTTATTAGAAATACATGTCACAATATTAGCCCATATTCTTTCAAAGCACAGTAAGTATTTATTTATTATAAGTTCAGAATATTTATAGACAGTGATTTAAGGTTTGTGTTGACATCTTAAATTTGCAGGTCACAGGGACTTATTTGATTAACTACTGGATGGCATGCTTAATTTTCAGAGTCACTTTTCAGTAAGATTAGAAAATAATGAAAACATTCATAAGTTTTACACTTTTCTACGCAGACATATAAATGAGTTTTCAAATAGGTCAAAGCTATTAAAAAAAATCTGATGTGGACAACACATGACTTCCTTGCACTTCTATTAAATCAAAAATATTTTCGGCATACTTCATCTAAACTTATTTTGTTTGAAAGAGATAAAATACTGTAGTAATAACTAAGGGTTAGGCAATTTCTAGCCAAATACTTCCAATATCGTCAAGCTTGGTTCAATTTGAAAGATTTGCTTCTGATACTTAATTTGGCAATATTTCACTAAAAGCTGAAAAGCTTGAGATAGTTTGCGAGATTTTGGGGATAGCCAAAGTAGAAATTGACCACAGACTTTCAATGAATTGAATGTATCCATACACCTTAATATATTTAAAGTCATTTGACTGACCCTGTAAATAAATTACCCAGTCGATTGCAATCACAATATACATGCACAGTTATATGTTACAATAGTTCTAAATACAAAATTTAGCAATATTTTGCCAAAACTCGCCAAAAGACAATTACAAATGGTAATATTTTGGCCATGGACCGAATAGCTATTGCCAAATTTGGCGATATTTCAGGAACACTCGCCAAGGTCGATGACAAATAGTGGGATTTTGGGCATGGACCAAACAATGACTGAAAACAGATGTAATATATTGAAGATGTCCATACACATTAATGTATTGAAATTATTTTGGGTGGTCCTGTAATAAACTCTCCAGTAGATTGGAACCAAAACTCGAGTTGCACAACTAGATGTTACAACTATCTTATATATGAAATTTCAACATTCTACGGCTAATAGTTTTTGAGATTT